>BSBM01000625.1:12022500-12215000 GCA_027924585.1 Larix kaempferi | reverse complement strand
TCTCTAATTTTGGATATAAGGAGCTTCTCTAATTTTGTTGAATCATTACTAGTGTGAGATGATGAGGATGAGGATGAGGATGAGGATGAGGATGAAGGTGAGGATGATGATGATGATGATGATGATGAAGATGTAATACCCCAATTTTGACCCTTATGAAATATTGGCTTTTAATGCAAATATTGTATACATGCTATGTATGTTTTCCTAGCGTGGATCTCAAGGGCAAGGCCCTGCTAGGGTATGCTTGGATTTTATTTAGAAAGGCAAGTATTTGATATTTTATTACCCATGAGCTATTAAGCCATGAAATATTGTAATTGATGTAAATATTAATATTTCAATAAAATCCCAAAATTGGCTATGGAAGCAACTAATGAGAAGGGGCCATGTGTATTCCACTAGGGAGTGGTGAGGGGGTTGTGGGATGGAACCATATGCTGCCAAATGTCATTTTGAGAACCCATTTGACTTTCCTTGCTAACATTTAATTCAGTTGTAAGAAATTTGTTGAGAAATCAGTCCATGGCTTCAATGGAGCATGGGCAGCCGAGAAATTCGTATGGCAGGTATAGGCTATGTTTTTATTGTACCAAAATTCACCCTACCTCATGGGAGTTGCTTCTTCCTCATTCCCATTCCATTGTTGAACATCCCAACATCATTTTTCATCCATTACACAGGCCCAACAGTGAGAAAAACCAGAAATCGCAACTTTGCAAGAACCCACGTTTTGAAGTGCCATAAACTCCCAGAATTTGGTATTGACAGTAAAATCCAATGGGGGATCCATAGATATGAACCTTGGGGAGAAATTGAGAGTATTAGATACCCTGAAATCCATTGGAAAACCCAATTTTTATAGCCCAGAAATTCAGTGACGGGATTGAGTTATTTGATGATAGAATTGTGAGAAATCCAAGTGTGAATGATTGAAGAAAGGTTGGGTTTGCTTGATAAACCTAGTGAAGGATGGAATCTCAAGGAATTAGCAGCTGGACCTTTCTATGCCCACCCTGAATAGAATTGGAAGGAAGGGATTCCTGAGGAACTGTGCAGCAGAGAAGGGGACCTTCCTTGTGTTGGGTGAGGTAGGTATTGTGGGTGCCATGACTGTTGAATTCATTTGAGATGCCTGTAGCTCTGTGGTTGAGCTCACTGGCTTAGCATCCTCCTCCCTTGCTTATTTCATGCTTGATAAACCAAACTAGGTGTTGGCTTAGCATGACTGTTTGAGTGAAACCATGGCTGTGAGTGAGCCCGTTTAGTTCCTCCTTAGTGGATACACAACCCAGCTCGGGGGTGATCTCTCAGCTGAAAGAATATAGGTTGGACAGAGATATATGGTTGGGTGGAACATTGATCTCACATAGCCAGTTGTTGGACAGTTTCATTTCAAGATAAGTATTCTTGTGGTTGAGATATGCTAATTATGTGCTCTGCAATGTTTTAATTAATGACTGTTGTTTATATGTTGAATGCATGATGAAATTGTGTGTATATATAGTGTTTAATTCCGCTGTGTTTGATGAGTATGAATATGTATACATAAGTTTTTATTTATTCATGAATTTCTTAGTAATGTATGGGGCTGAGATTGCCAAATAAGCCCAGTATGTTTGGTCATGTTTCCTCCCTTGCACTGGATTGATGGAAGGGGACGTGACAGAAGATCATGATGAAGATGTTGATGAGGATGATGATCATGATCATGATCATGATGAAGATGTTGATGATGATGATGGTGATGATGATGATGAATATGATGATGATGATGATGATGATGATGATGATGATGGTGATGATGATGGTGATGATGAAGATGATGATGATGATGATGACGATGAAGATGATGGTGATGACGACGACAACGATGATGATGATGATGATGATGATGAGGGTGAAGACGATGAAGATGATGGTGATGACGACGACAACGATGATGATGAAGATGATGCAACTGATGATGATGATGATGGTGATGATGATGGTGATGATGATGATGATGATGATGATGTTAATGAGGAAGAGGGAGATGACGATGACGATGATGATGATGATGATGATGATGATGATGATGATGAAGGTGATGATGAAGGTGATGAAGATGATGATGAGGATGATGAAGATGAAGATGATGGTGATGAAGATGATGAAGATGATTATGACAATGATGATGATGGTGATGATGATGATGATGATGATGATGATGATGATGGTGGTGAAGATGATGATGATGTTGATGTAATGATGGCAATGATGATGATGATGGTGGTGGTGGTGATGACAATGACAACGATGATGATGATGATGATGATGAATATGGTGACGACGACGACGACGACGACGACGATGATGATGAAGATGATGATGATGATGATGAAGATGGTGATGACGACGACGATGATGATTATGATGATGACGACGATGACGACGACGACGACGACGATGATGATGATGATGACGATGATGAATATGATGATGACTGATGATGATGAGGAAGAGGGTGATGACGATGATGATGATGATGACCATTATGATGATGATGATATTGAAGATGATGATGATGATGATGATGAAGATGATGATGATGATGATGATGATGAATATTATGATGATGATGAAGATGAGGACGATGATGACGATGAGGATGATGATGATGATGATGATGATGATGAATACCATGAATATGATGGTGATGACGACGCTAACGATGATGGTGAATATGATGACTATGATAAGTGTTAGGGGTTAATTTTTATTTGACTAGACACTTTAGAGGTTAGGATTACGTGGTTAGGATTATAGGGGTTAAGGGATATATATCATTATGTGTTAGAGTTTAGGAGTCTTAGGGGCTATGCTAGTTTAGGATTATAGTGGGAAAAGGGTTATGGAGGTTAGTTGTACTAGGGACTAGGGATTGTAGTGGCTAGGGACTAATGGTCAAGGGTTTGGGGATTCAGATATAGGGGTCATGGATGCATGCTTACAAGGATGAATATTTATATGTACATGAGGATAATGTGATTTGGTGATTTTGTGTAATAGTATATCTCCTAACCCTTGTGGTGAAGGAGATAAGAGAGGTGTGAGGGAGGGAGGAGGGATTGGGTAGAGTGGAAGAGAGTGGGGGGGGGGGGTCCCAGCTTTAGAGGAAATATCATCTTATTCAACAAAAATAGTGAATGAAAACAGTTTGGAACTTTTATGTCTAGGAATGGAAATTATATTTTATAGAGATATAATCAACGCATACGCGCATAACAATGCGTGTGTGCATGTGCATGTGCATGCATAGCAACGCATGCATGCCTATGCGCGTGCGCGTGTCTGGATTCAAATTTTTTTTGGCGCCCTTACAGGTTTGGTATTAGCTTTGGATTTCCAAACCCTGAGGCTTGGTTTGATTTATTCCAGAACACATCAAATGCTGTAACTTCATGTTTTTCACGCTTAGTTCTGCATATGTTCCACTAGTGCATTATTGATAAAATTGCACACACTTTTCAATCTCTGTGTGCATATTCTAAATATATATTTTTTGAATTGATTTGTTGTTGTTTTCTATTTTTTATTCATTTTTAACTGCACTCATGTCGAATTTGTAAAAAACATAGGTCGTTTATTTGGCCTATAACTTTTGATTGTTTTACATATTTCGAAAATGGAAAAGAACCCGCACAAGAGTACAAGAATACCTACAAGCTAAAAAAAAAAAAAAAAAAATTGATTGATTATGTTCAGACCATGATATGGTGTACCAACACTCGACCATGTCGTTTTAAGGTTTCACTGACTTTCGTAATTTAAAAAATATATAAAATTAACTTATAAAATTTTGGAAAAATAGCCCCGTACAAGATTTGTCTGTTGTCTACGCCTCTACATATTTTTTCCTCATAAATTGACAATTTACATAACAACCTAGTGGACCAACACAAACATGTGCATTATGTTTTAGAGAAAAAAATAACATACCAATCTTAAAATAATGACATTTTGGGGTGGTTATACCACTTTTCCATAAATAAAAGTTATATATTCTGAAAGGTGATATGTTTTTCTACGTTTCATATTTTTATACCTAATTCGAAATTTTTTTGTAGGTACCTCTAATAATTAATTTTAATGATAATATTTTTGTTTTTCCATCATGTCATTGCAACTAATGTGTCATAATTGGGTATCATTACCTTGCACCATCCCTAGACTCATTAGTACCTCCAATAGATAATAAATCATCCATAATCTAATATATCTTTCAAATAGCATCTATATTACCTAATAAAACCATGTAGACTATATGATTAGTAACTAGTGTAGTAGGTGAGGTAGGTAGTGGGTTGATGGATGGTGTAGTAAGTGGTTCAATTGGTGAAGATGGTGGTGTAGCAAGTGAAAAAGTAGTTTGGTGAAATTATTGGAATAGGTGGTGGTTGAGGGTGACATGATGGTGTAGGATGAGAATCCAAAGGTGTAGGAGGAGAAATAGGTGGAGGATTAGTGTCCTTAGAAGAAAAAATAGATGAGATTATGGACGAGCTCTAGACCATTGGATTTTGTTAGGAAATGAATAGTTTGATGCATCAATAATATCATATAATATAGGGAAGGATTTCATATATATGTATGAGACAAAGATCCTACACAATTGATCAAGGTCATACTAGCACCACTCTAGAATGAGCCATCTGTGTACATAACAGATTTGTCAGATGATGAAAAAATCAATGATCTAGTCTCTATGGATGATTTGGATCATTGGCCTCAACCATACATGCATATATCAAACTAGGGAATTCCCTCATCAATAATATAAAATAAAATATCTACAAAATAATAGACAACAATAACTAGACAATTTAAACAAGATATTTTAATTAATTACATAAATAAATTATACAAGTATAATAATTAGAAGCTAAAATTATTATTACTCATTTATTTTGTTATCTCATCTTGATTAAAGAGGATATTTGGACATACTTTCCAATCCATGCTTGTAAATTACACCTTAAAAGGTCATGGACAGGATGGTCCCAACTAGATAATAAAGTGAAAACATGTGAACTCACTAGCCTACATGGTTATTCCTCCTCACCCCTCTTGGGGAATATTTATCTCCACCTTTGTATACATACACCATTAATTAATATAGGAGGGAGGTGGTTGAAAGTTTAATGAGAAACTCAAATCCTTTAAAAAATAAAGTAAATAGCTATGAAGCCATGGGGAAGATATGTGCCCCCTAAAACACATTATAATAATGATCTATATCAATAAGAAACTATGATAAAATAATGACATACCAACTAATTAAATCATGCCTAAAAAATAAACTATCTATATAGTAGATCATATGGAAACTAATGCATTTCTCATTTAAGACATGATGTGCTAGTGTTTTGATCATAAAGGATAAGAAACTAACCTTCTTTGCTCCAAAAAAAAGTAAATTCAACTAAATCCTAGCCACCTAAAATTTACTTGGGTAGTGATTTCTATGTTGACATATCTATGCAAATATATTAGGTAAATATCTCTGAAAATACCATATTATAGATAAGGAAATGGATGAAATTACCCCCTTCTTAGACATCCTGGCGATAAAGTGGAAGTAACCCTCTATGGGTTGGTACCACATTTTAGGGCTATCCCTAAATTCATGGCTAACATGATCCCAATGGTGAACTAGTTACACCAATAAGTGCATGTTCCCCTTGAGGGAGTTAGACTCATCATTAAAATTGAGGAGGCCAACATGCCTTGAAAAATATAACATGAGATGTAATAGAATGAGGGAACAAATCATTCTCTCTATATGAGGCCTCTCAGTCATGTACATAAATATATGGTTTGACATGTTATGTTCCTCCTTGATTCACATAAAAATTTATTTAGGAACATATATGTATAAAATTAACAATCTATATGAAATTATCATTTGTAATAATATTCATTAAAAATTGAAATTATTATTTTTTGAATAAAAATTGTGTAAAACTTATTTGTGTGAGAATTTTAAGTCAAGAATTGTTTGGGGCACACTAGAATTTTATTATTGTGCTCACACTACAATGTAATACATTTATAATAATGCACTATTCAAAATTCTCTTACTTAATGTTAAAACACCAATTAGTTTGATAGGCTCTATAAATATTATTGACACTTTTTGTGATTTAACTACTAGTGCACCATGTTTATGTAAATGCACCATATTTAACATGGCATAGTATTTTCATCACATGAATAACTATGACATTCCAAAAAATGACAAGGAGCACCACGAAACCTCAAGATTGTTACCAAAGGAGTGTAGTGTCCCACATATAATGGGGGAACCTCTACCGGTGCCTCTTACTATTCATTTTCACACCAAATTGCGTGGAAACTTCACATGTATAATGTTAGAATTTTCTAGTGCATGTAAGCCTATCTCGAGCATCACCTACAATGCATTTGTACATTTAATAGGATCCCAAAGAGTGTGTGATAATTTTGCTTGTAACATTTGTATGCACCTGTAATCTATTAGAAGATGAATCCTTGTGTGGCCTATAAAAGTGCCACAAAATAATGCATATATACATTTATTAGCACATTAAAGAGCATAAGAAAATTATTCTTGTTGATTCAACCCTTCATTGTGCTAGTAATGTATTGGAGCATTGATCCTAGTGAATCTCATAAAATAACTATGAAATGGTGCAAGTTGAAAGTCAAAGATGTGTCATACCATTTTTAAAATTTTGAAAAAACAATTAAAATGAAGCCAATTTTAATTTTTAAACCACTAGAAATGAAAAAAAGGATAATAATCAATTGACATAGTTTATTGAGGCATGGTTTATGTGTAAAAAAAATTAAAATTTGGTATTATTTGCAAAATTAGATAATAAAAAGAAATCTTGTGTGGAATCAAAGGAAACAAGAAATTTATTTGTCTAGTTGTACAACACAATGCCGAACATTCATAAGGGTTTAGTGAAAATAATGATCATATGACTTGAAGCACTAAATGAAAGGTACACATGAAATTTTGATTCAATATTATTTTTTATCCAATCATGGTGTAGAAAATACCTTGATTCACTAGTGTGTGCTTAGATATTAGGCAGATTGGTTATTCCACACACACACACACATAATATGAAAAGAAATGCTAGTTCCTATTGATCATAAGAAGTCTAATTTTTTTCCCTAGAAAAGAATCATAACTTTATTGAGAGAAAGTTACATTCTTTAAGTTCACTTATCACTCAACAGAGATTAAGTGTTTCGATAATGTTCCATTAAAATTTACAATTAGTATTGTGTACCATTATATGCTATGTCAAACTAAAAACTTCAATTTTATCAAAAGCAAGTACATAATTAGAAAAACTACAGCATTCAGAATTCTGCAAGTCTTTTATAAACCTTTATGTCTTTACTTTGGATCATATTAAAAAAATGTTTCATGTCTCAAATGAACTTTTTCCAACTGGATTGAAATCCTTTAATGCGGATCCCATAGGAAGGATAAATGATCTTCCAGAATATTGCCTTCTATTTCCTTTTGTACATGCCACTCCCCACTTTTGAGTTCTAGGCCTGGTTTTGATTGAGAATATGCATCAGTATTTAGACTTTCCCTGTAGATGTGTTGGAGGGAATAATCATCCATTCCGCCTTTAGTCTTCTTATCTCCTCAAGATCGGTTGTAAAGCTAGATTATGACAATGTTTTTTATCATTTAACCATTGAATAACTAGTTGTGCATCTCCAAAACCTTGAAGTACTGTTAATCCTTCCTTTTTAGCCAGTTTGAGAAGGAGATTTAATGCATAGAGTTATGCATAATTGTTGGTTCAGGCTCCTAAGGCTGCTTGGAATCTTAGGATAGTCTTCTTGTCGATGTAGATCAATCCTTTGGCACTCGCTTTGTTGGGATTAAGTTCTTCTTCCCCATCAAAATAGGACTAAGGCATGTCCTCTCTTATTTTTTTGTCTCCATCGTTCTAACTTTTAAGACATTTTCTGCCTGCAAATAGTTGTTTAAGGTAGCAGCTGCAATTCTTACATAATGTAATGGTCCTACTTATAATCTTCAAATAATAAAAGATTCCTTGTTGTCCATACCTTCCAAAGGATGATTAGCGAAAATGTTGTTATCAGAATTTAATAGCCAAGTTTTCAAACAACCCTATGTTGAGTTTCCCATCCAGTTGAATCTTTGTTTCAAAAGGACCTCTCAGGTTCTTTCCAAATTTGTACCAGGAATTTGCATGAGACTGAAAGATGAAGGTTTGTTTATTCTGAATTGTTGCAGAGTACACACCTACTAGTTCCCTCCCATCCCCTTCCCTGAAGTTGGTCCCATGTTAATGCTTTTTCACGTAGAAGAAACCAGGTGATCAGTTTTGATTTTGGCGGTCAGTTTAGCTTCCACAACGGACGCCACCACCAAATAGATTATGTTGTATCACCTTCCTGTAAGCTTTCATTACTCTTTTTAGGGGAGTATTTACCATGAGGGTTGTGGGACCAAATCAATCGATCTACGACTGGAGAAAGATGTATATGATTAATTTAACTGTTTGACATATCCCTTCCAGATTATTTCCTCGTCTCCTTTGAAACCCAAGCTTTCAGAAGATCTTCATTGTTGTTCGAAAGGGGTTGTAAGCCTGGTATTTTCTAAGTGTAAATATTCTCTTGAATCTTAAGTGTAAGATCAATTATAATGGCAGTAAGTATCGTTCTCCGCTTGCCACTAGTAACCAAAACTTCAAATATCATTTCTTAAAGTTCATGTTGAACATAGTTCTAAGAAAGGAGCTATGACCAAAAAACATAATATCATTTTTGCAGTGAGTGAAAGGTGCTCTACAACACACTATGGGGGAGATGTTGTAACGTGTATGTAGAGTTACATGTAGGGTTACATCTAATAAAACGTAAAAAGTAATTTTTTTAATTAAAAAATAATTAAAAAAATTCATGTTAGCTCATAAAATAAAAAATTATGGAAAGTATTTAAAAAAAATCCATGTTGGTTCATAAAATAAAATATTATGAAAATGAATTAAAAAATAGATGTTCGTTTATAAAATAAAAACTTAAAACTTAAACCCGGATCTATAAATCAAGAGAGATCAAATTTCTTGAGTTTAAATTTAAAAAAAGAAATACACCTCAAGAAATTGAATCCCTCTGGATGCTTGATAGATACAGGTTTAAGATGGATCTTATATTATGCCAATATATTTTTATATTGATCTATTTTCATACATAGATTTTTTTTGTAGGAATATATAAATTATGTTCAATTATAATTAAAAATTTAATTTTAGAATATTTAATATTTAACATTAACTAATAAATTATAAATAATACTTATTTTTTAATAAATTACAAATAATACTTATTTTTGAAAAGATGTTTTTATTAATACACAAACACAAGATTCCTAATTATTACATATACCTACATATACCTTTTCCAAATAAATTATCTCACATCAATTTAATTTAACTATCTAAAAACTATATACCTTATATTTTTACACTTCAACATTAAATTTTTTTAACTAAAAACTATATAAAAATAATAATAATTAAAAATATAAAATATTATGAAAAAAATGTTATTGTTAGTATTATTATATTTTGGCATGTTATATAGTAATCCATTTGGATTTTACTTTAAATTAATTTACAAATTTCCATTCTAAATTTTTATATAATTTCCTATAGTTTTATAAATTTTAATTATTAAATTGATTTTAAAATAAATAAAAAATTATATTTTCAATTTTATAAATTAGATAATTCTTATTTTTTATTGGCTAGCAAGCTTGATTTGATTAATAAGCCCTGCCTAGGATGTGACGTTTTGAAAATTAAAAATAAAAATAAAATATATCTATTATTTAATTGCACAAGAATCTTGATATGACAATTTTTATTTGGTTTTCGTCCTATTTTTTTAAATTAAAAATTGAATAAAAAATCTAAAATTCCTAAATATTGCCAAATGGATGCTACATTGAATACCAAACTTGATTGATTGGGTTTTGAGCTGGTCCTTTCATCATCCACTAAAACATGCAAAGGGATATACGAATTTATTAATTGATTTATTTGTATTGATCTAAAGTTTGATGATTTCTTTGATTCAATGAAACTCTATGAAAAATGATAACCATGATGCGAAGGATTCCCATTATCGAGGTTATCAGTACTTTCAGCTTCCACGTATGAGCTTTCTCATGCTTAATATGAAACTGCATTAATGGATTTTGGATACGGATGATTTCTTTTGATACTTGGTTTCTATCCTAGCCTGGTAATGAAACACAAAATTCATAATGTAACACATATAAGCTAATTTATGAATTGTGTCACTTCAAACTAACTTCTACGATCATTTGAATATCAATTAACACATATAAGGTTATCATTTCATTTATTATGATCTTAACCTTAGTACTATTTCGTTGGAAAAATAAACCCTTATATGTATTTAAATTTAATATGTATTTAAATTTAATTTATGATTTATATATTATAATTTATATTTTATGATTTATATATTATATTAATTTATTATATATATATTAAAATATAAATTATATTGAATTTTTTTAGTATTAAATTTTTCGCAATATATTAATTTTTATTTATATAAATTAAAATATCAATTTCGATTTTATATAATATAAATCAAATATAAAAATTTATAAAATTTCATTGTATTAAATAATAATATTATTATATTTCATTTAACTATGATGATTTTAATGATTTAAAACATTCATATTTTAAAAAATCAAAATCAAATTAATGGAATTTACAAAAACAAAATATTTACAAATGTACACTTGATAGTTAGAAATGTACAAGAACAGACATATTAGGAATGCATTCGTAGATCAAATTAGGTTTGATAGATTATTTTCGCTGTAGCCTGTGTTTTTCATGGAAATTTTATGTTGATAGATTATTTTCGCTGTAGCGTGTGTTTTTCATGGAAATTGACAAGAATATCGGCTGCCTCTCATTTGAATTTGAATTTTTTTCCATGGATTGCAATTATTTATCAATCAAAAGTTTCTTCAGTTAACGTCTTTCAGAATTCGGTGTAACCTCAACGCCTAAAATCTTCTTCGCTCAAGGTCTTTCAGAATTCGGTTTAACCTCAACGCCTAAGTACCAAGTGTTCCGATCTCTGTTCCACTGGGGTTTAACCTCTCCGTCTCCCTGTACAAACTGAGCTGGGATGTTAAAAAGACAACTAGGTAAATAGTTGAAGTACTGTCTGCCAGTGATAATCAGCAGATAAAGACTCATCTCTTTTCATAGTTACAGAGAACTAACCTTTGATTTCCTGCTCCAATAATTAATAATTATTTCAATATCAATAATTACAGAGAACTAACCTTTGATTCGGGAACCTATCGACGTTCAGGACAGTAGTAGTTAGTTGATGCTCTTGACGACAAGAACATGGGGTCCAGTCTCGTCGTTAGCTCTGAATAGTACCTTTACCAATCTTTTCCAAGCCTGCACCGGAAGGTTGGAAGCCGTTGTTATTTGGATCCAATTCCCAATTACTATCTTGTTTTTACTTCTTTCATCATGCCATTGTCACTGAATTCTTAATAAACAACTGCCACTAATCGGATCCACCAGTAATCCGCGTGCGTTTTATGCTCAATCACAATTTCGGCCATTTCGATAACTTCAGAGATCCGATTATATTTAAAAATTTAGCGTGATGAACAAGAATACAATATTTAGTTATCGGCCATTTCGATAACTTAGATCCGATTATATTTTAAAATACAATTGACGATTAAGATGGAAAAACATAATTGGGATACTATCCCTTTATATATTTGGGATACTATCACTTACATATTTTATGATACATCCATACAAAATCTCCATGAAAACTATTTCCTCATTTCAAATCAGCAAATCCTGGAGTTTAATTCATCTAGTCCGAATAGATTTGTTTTTCTTGACCTTGACTCTAACCAAGGTTGGTGACAAACATATTTTGGTTATGAATGCGGTTGATTGCTTAGTGGTGGGAGGAAGGTGAACATTGAGAGATACCTGATTATCCAGTAATTGTCCCAGTAATAAACTTCTCTGAAAGGCCCGATGAACATACTCTGCTTCCTTTATCCGGTGGTGTGATTATTACTGCAACGCTCTTTCCCACTTTCCTGCTCAACACTTTCCATAGTGAGTTTGATATCGTAGAGGACCGACATTTGATCCTCAACTCATGTCCTTGGTTTATCGGCCAAATTGGTAAACACTGGAGCCCGTTTCTTCCCGTTGTAGGCTTCCATTGTTGCAGACGGATATCACTACATATAATAGCTCAGAGCAGGACATTATGAACCATATTTGCTCTATAATTTTTTTTTAAACGAGTAAGAGCTATCGTCAATCTGATGGCATCGTTGATGATTGGGTTAAACGCGTTGGATTCGAAAGATTTCACACGAATACAAGCTAAGGAATGGCATCTAGAAGCGACAAACACAACACGCAATTGGTTCTGCTATTTGTGGTGGAGAGGGAAATGCAGATCGTCTGCCAACTCGCTTGCAATCACAGAACCTTAATTGTACTGTGACAACATTAATTGTAATGTGTTTAGTCGGAATCGAACCTGGGTTATAACTTATTGCTATCTCTTGAAAACCATCAATGCTTTTCACGATCCAAAAGATACCCGTCATGCCATCGGTGTTGTTCTTGTGTGAAATATTCCCATATATTAAATTGACTCGGGCAAACGAATCTTGCACCGGTGGCACTTGGGAGGGAGGCGTCCTGTAGAACAGATCTATGGGCTCGGGACGTATCCATTTGTTCGAGGGTAAGAGACAGTTCCATCTTTATTTATGAGTTTACCCCGCAGCGAGAACCAAGAACGTAAATCAACTGCAAATCAGTCTCCCACGAAGTCAAATATTCTTCCCACGAAGTCAAATATTCTTCCCACAATCCGCTGTCGTGTGATAACTGACACTCAAATCGTCACGGCCTGTCACAGAAAATTGTCCGGTGAGTTCTTATTTTTTTTTAGAATTTGGACGATCTGGGTCATCTTAAAATGGGCCAACCTTTAAGAATACAATTCCGTAGCATAGTTTTGCAGTAAATAAGATGAAATTACAATTCTATCAATTTTTATAACCAAATCTAAAAAACTAATAACCAAAAAAACAAATACAAATCACCAAGCCCACTGTGACATGTTGGTAATATATATATATTAAATAGTTCTCAAGTAATTCTCAATGCCTTAAACTAGTGATTATTTTTATTTTATTTTTTTACTTCTTTTTTATTATAATAGAATATGGTTATTAAATGCTTATAAAATATGATATACGGTTCAAGACACAAATTTTTTTTAATTAAAGTTTATTTCTATTTTAATTTGGTTTATATTTCATACTATATTTATAACATTATGAAATTTTTATATCTTTTTATTTCTAATTTAAAAATGATCTTTTAATTTCTTATATTGTTTCAGTGTGTTCAAGAATTTTTTGATATGCAATTTTTTTTGTAGTTAATTGGTATGATTAGAAATAATAAAGGCAATTTTCAATAGGTTACTAATTGGGTTTGTTCTATGTTAGTAAATAAATTTGTTTAAAATTAGTGTTAATAATTGAGTTTGCAAAATATTAGATTGAGATTGATTTTATGCATATTTTATTATATGATAATGTATTTAATTTTTTCATTAAGTTTGCAAAATATTAGTAATTGTTTCATTGAAAATGGTTTTATATATATTCTATAATTTGAGAGTATATTGTAACCGTGGATGTTGAAATAATTTAGTGTTTTGTTAGATTATAATTGTTATTTTGTTTACCTTTAATGATGGTGATTTTTTTAAAATCTTTTTTCATGATTAATATATCTTTCTTTTATATATAATTTTAATTGGAATATTTAAATGAGAATAAGATTGTAGAAAATCTTTGTTTTTATGGATATTAAATTGTATGCATTTTTCTTATAGTATTTAGAGTAGTATGTTGGCCATAGGATTTCTATTGAAAGTCTTGTCTAGAGTGTTTTCAAAGGACCATTTTTGGAAATTGCCTGGAAACAATTTCCTAACTCGGTATCTTGACACATGTGCCTTTTGTTGTAACTGGAAACTGGGATGTCATTGCGCTAATAATAGGTGGAGGGAGGTAACTCCCAGAGAAGCCCTCCCAGTACGCCCCAAGTTGGGTGGTCGACCATGTCTAAACAAGGTTTTTAAAGTGGTCTAACGAGGGACCCCCCTTTGGTGACACTCTATTCATGCAACCTGGGAGCTAGTATCTCTTTCCTTGGTAATTATACCATATGCATATACCTTATTATATCATTTTTACCTTATAACCCTTATCTGCTTTAACCCCTATCACAGATAACCTCTCTAAACCTTAGCTACTTTAGCCACTATATCATCCAACCTATATAAATTGTAACCACTAAGTTTTAGAACATAACATTTATAAATCCTACTAATTTTAACTCTCTCTCTCTCACCCCCCCTACTAATCCACCCACCTCTATCCCCCAACCCTCTCTCTATCCCCTTATTCCCTAACACCCCCCCCCCACTCTCTTTCCCTCTCTCTTTAACACACAAGCACTCACCCCCCTACTCTCACCCTTAAAACTAACCCTCACACACACACACTCTCTCTCTACCCCTTCCTCTCCCTAACCCTCTCTACCCCCTCTATCATTCTCAATCTCTCTCCACCCTAACCTCTTTCTCTCTCTCTCTCTACTCCTACCACTAAACACCCCCTTGGACATGCTCTCTCTCCCCCCTTATTCATAAGCCCCCTCTCTCTATATCTTATATTCCTCCCTACCGCTAACCACCCTCCCTTCTCTCTCTCTCTCTCTCTCTACGTATACCCACCATTCTCTCTAATTTCCCTCCTCCCCAAACCATTAACGCCCTTGATCTCTATCTCTTTCTCTCCCCCAACACCCCTCCTCCCCACTAACCCTAATCACCCTCTCTCTCTCACTCACTTTCGTCCTCCTCCAAACCCTGAACTCACCAATCTCTATTTCTCTAGCTATCCTAACTTCCCTCCTACCCCTACCCATAATCACCCTCTCATCTCTCTCTCTCTCTCTCTCTCTCTGTGTGTGTGTACCCCTAACCTCTCTCTCTATACTCATAACCCCGCCTTCTCTCTCCCCCTAACACCTCTCCTCCCCATCCCCATAAACCCCTTCTCTCTATCACCTAGTCACCCTCCCCCCCCCTCTCTCTCTCCCTACACCACAACCACCCACACCTCAAGTATAACCCCCTTATTTCTAGCCTACCAGCTTCTCCCCAAACCATTAACCCTCCTCTCCATCTCTTTCTCTCCCCCAACCCCCCTCCTCCCCCACCCTTAATAAACCCTACACATATCGCTCTCTCTCTTCCTCTCAACCCCCTACTCATCCACCTACCACTAACCCCCACCCCTCTCTCTCTCCCCTACTCCTCCACCTTCCCCTAATCCCTACTCCTTTCTCTCCCCCCAATCCCTAAACACCCACCCTCTCTACCTCTCTCTCTCTCTACCCCTAAACCACCTCTATTTCCCAAACCCCTTATCTCTCTCTTTCTACTCCTACCACTAACCCTCCCCACCTCTTTCTCTCTTTATCTCTCTCGCTACTTCACACCCCCCAGTCCTCAAATATACCCCCCTTCTCTCTAAATTTCCTACTCCTCCCCAAATCCATAACCCTCCTTACCTCTATCCTTTTCTCTTCCCCAACCCGCCTCCTCTCCCTACCCTTAATTAACCCCCCTCATCTCTCTCTCTCAACCCCCTACTAATCCACCTACCCCAAACCCCCACCCCCCTCTCTCCCCCTACTCTCTCTCTCTCTCTCTCTCTCTCTCTCTCTCTCTCCTCGTCCCCCTAGAGCTTATTAACCCTTTCTCTCACTCTCTCTCTTTCTATCCTCTACTAGTCCACCTACCCATAACTCCCATCCCTTTCTCCTAGTACCACTCCCCCATACCACTAATCTCTCTCTCTCTCTCTCTCTCTCTCTCTAGAGTCCACCCCTCTCCGTGTTTCTCCTAATCCCACTCCCCCATACAACTAATCACCCCCCACCATCTCTTTCCCTATATACCTCTACCTCCCTTCCAACCTCTCTCTCTTTCACCCTCTACATTTCCCCCTTCTCTTTAACTTCCCTCCTCCTCCCCAAACCCATAACCCCGATAATCTCTCTCTCTCTCTCTCTCTCTACCCCAACTACCAAAATCCTCATCCCCTATCCCTACCTACCCCTATCTCTCTAACTACCCCTGTTTCACTCTCTCTCTATCTCTCTCTACCCTACTCCCCCTCTCTCCTTACCCCCAACCCCCCCACTCCGCACCCACCTACCCCTACCCTCTCTCTCTCTCACTCTCTCTCTCCACCCCTAACTTCTCCCTCTCTTTCTACTCTTAACCATCCTATCTATCTACCTAGACCCCATCCTTTTATCATACCCCTAACAACCCTCCCCTCTCTCTACTCTCTACCCCACCACTCCTTAACTATACCCCCTTCTCTCTAACTACCCTACTCCTCGCCAAATCCCCAAACCTCCTAATATATATCTCTTTCTCTCCTAGAAGCCTCCTCCTCACCCATACCCCTAATCAGCCCCCCAACTCTCTCTCTCTCTCTCACACACACACTCACTCCCTTCTCCCACCCCTACCACTAACTACCCTCCTCCTCTCTCTCTCTCTCTCCATAACCTTTACTAACATTCTCTCTCATTCTCTCTCCCACCTAATACTCCACCTACCCCTAACCCCTACCACTTTCATTCTCCCCCAACCCCCTAACATCACCCCTCTACCTCTCTCTCTCTTTAACCCCCCTTTCTCTCTCCTAATCAAATCCCCACAATGTCTCTCCTTATATATCTCCACATCCATTCCCATCTCTCTCTCTCTCTCTCATATATATATATAAACCCGCATCTCTCTCTCTCTCTCTCTCATATATATATATATATATATATATATATATATATATATATATATATATATATATATATATACCCCGCATCTCTCTCTCTCTCTCTCTCTCTCTCTCCAACCCCCAAACTCCTCATCCCCCTATCCCTACTACCCATCTCTCTCTCCCTACCCCCAACCCCCCACTCCTCACCAATACCTCTACCCTCTCTCCCTCTCTATCTCTCTCTCTACAACCCTCTTGATATCTATCTCTTTCCCTCCTCAAATCCCCCTCCTCCCCCCATACTGCTAATCACCCCCCCCTCCGCTCTCTCTCTCTCTCTCTCTCTCTCTCTCTCTCTCTCAAATCACCACCCCTTTCTCCCTCTCCCAACATTTTAAAACCACCCTCTCTACCTCTCACTCTCTCTCTAACCCTAACCCTCCTCTCTCTCTCTCTCTCACTCTCTCTACCCCTAACCCTCTCTCTCTCTCTCTCTCTCTCTCTCTCTCTCTCTCCATATCTCTAACACACTCACCCCCCTACTCCCATTCATACCGCTGACCATCCTCCTCCCTCTCTCTCACTCTCCCCTCCTCCAACTAACCCTTAATAACAATTTTTCTCATTCTCTCTATCCCCTACTCCTCCACCTACCCCTAACCCCCACTACTTTCTCTCTCCCCAAACCCCCTATCATCACCCTCTCTACCTCTCTATCCTAAACCCACTCTCTCTCTTGAACTCCCATTTGTCTATGTCCTACTCCAACCACTAATCACCCCCTCACCCTCTCTCTCTCTCTCTCCCTCAAACCCTAATCCCTCATGTCTCTCTCCTATTCCCCGTAACAGTGACCCCCCTCTCTCTATCTCTTAAAACCCTCCTACTAGTAACCACCCTCCCATCTCTCTCTCTCTCTCTCTCTACCCACCATTCTCTCTAATTTTCCTCCTCCTCCTCCTCCCCAAACCTTTAACTTCCTCAATCTCTATCTATTTCTCTCCCCTAAGCCCCCTCCTCCCCACTAACCCTAATGAACTTGTCTCTCTCTCTCCTTCTCTCTCTTTATCTACTTGCAACCCACCTATATCTCTTCCTAACCTCCCTCCTTTACACAATACCCCTAACCCACCCCTCTCTCTCCCTCATAACCTCCCTCACGTCTACCACCTATCTTTTTGTCCCTCTCTCTCTCTCTCTCTCTCTCTCTCTCTCTCTCTCTCTCTCTCTACTCCCAACCCCACCACTCCTTAACTATACCCCCCTTCTCTCTGACTACCCTACTTCTCCCCAAACCCGCAACCCTCCTATTCTCTATTTTTTTCTCTCACCCAATATTCCTGTTCTCCCATGCCCCTAATAACCCACACTCCTCTTTCTCTCTCTCTCTCTCTCTACTACCTTATACCCTAACTTCTCTCTAATTTACCTCCTCCCCATTGATCTCTATCTCTTTCTCTCCCAAAAAACCCTTCCTCCCCACTAGCCCTAATCACCCTCTCTCTCTCTACCACTTCTTATCTCTAACTTCCCTCCTCCTCTCCAAAACCTGAAACTCCCAGATCACTATCTCTTTCTCTACCCCATCCCATATCCTACCCCTACCCATAATCACCCCCTCATCTCTCTTTCTCTCTCTCTCTCTCTCTCTCACTGAATCCCCCTCTGCCTATGACCTCTCTCTCTCTCAATATATATCTCTCTCTCTCACCTAATCCCCCTCCCCCTGTGACCTCTCTCTCTCTCTCTCTCTCTCTCTCTCTCTCTCTCTCCATCACATCCACCCACTCCTCAAGTATACCCGCATTCTCTCTAGCTTACCTACTCCTCCCCAAATCCTTAACCCTCTTGATCTTGATCTCCATCTCTTTCTCTCCCCCATACCCCTGATCAACCCCCCTCATCTCTCTCTCTCTCTCTCTCTCTCTCTCTCAACTCTCTACTCCTAGACCTACGCCTAACTCACATCACTCTCTCTCATCTACTCATTGACCTATCCTTTTCTCTCTCTACCCCTAACCCACCTCTCTTTCCCAAATCCCCCCTTCTCTATCTATTTCATACTCCTACAACTAACCACCCCCCCTTCCCCCCCTCTCTTTATCTGCCTTTCTCCCCCTAAAACCCTAACCTCCCTATGTCTCTCTCCCAATCCCGCTAATACTTAACCCCCCTCTCTATCTCTTATAATACCCCTACCACTAACCATCCTACCATCTCTCTCTCTCTCTAACCACCATTATCTCTAATTTCCCTCCTCCTCCCCAAACCCCAAACCCTGTCAATATCTATATCTTTCTCTCCCTCACACCCCTTCCTCCATAGTACCCCTAATCACCCTATCCCTCTCTCCCTCTCTGTCTGTCTACTCATAAACCCCCTTTCTCTCTTCCTAACCCCTCTTATTTTCCCAATACCCCTAACCCCCCCTCTATCTCTCCTAATCTCCCTCACCCCTGCCAACTCTCTCTCTCTCTCTCTCTCTCTCTCTCTCTCTCTCTCTCTCCCAACCCCACTACTCCTTAACTATATCCCCCCTTCTCTCTAACTTACCTACACCTCCCCAAACCCCCAACCCTCCTAATATATATCTCTTTTTCTCCTCGAAGCCCCCTATAACCCATAACCCTAATCACCCCCATTGGATCGCTCTCTCTCTCTCTCTCCCCATAATTCCCACCCTTATCTATCTCCCCCTAATCCATACTACCCACTCCCCCCACCTCTCCTTCTCCCTCCCTCCTTATACCCTCCTCTCTTATTTCCCTCCTCCCCAAACCCCTAACCACCTCGATCATTATCCCTTTCTCTTCTCCAACACCCCTCCTCCCCCTAGCCCTAATCACCCTCTCTCTCTCTCTACACCCTCTTCTCTCTAACTACTCTCATCCTCCCCAAACCCATCAACGCTTTGATCTTTATCTCTTTCTCTACCAAAACCCCTTCATACCCCTACCAATAATCACCCCCTCATATAACTCTCTCTTTGTACCCTTAACCTCTCCCTCTCTACTAATAACCTCCCTCTCTCTTCCTAAAATGTCTCTTCCCCATACCCCTAACCCCCCCTCTCTCTTATCTAATCCCCCCCTCTCTTTACATGACACCCACCCACTCCTCAAGTATACCCCCATTTCTCTCTATCTTACTTACTCCTACCCAAATCCTTAACCCTCTCGATCTTGATCTCTATATCCTTCTCTTCCCCAACCACCTCCTACTCCCTACCCCTAATCAACCCCCTTCGGCTCTCTCTATCTCTCAACCCTATACTCCTTTACCTACCCCTAACCCCCACCCCTCCATCTCTCTCCTACTACTCATCATACCCCTAACCCCCACCCCTTTCTCTCTCTTGAAACCCCGTAACACCCACCCTCTCTCCCTCTCTCTCTCTACCCCTAATGCACATCTCTTTCCCAACCTCCCTGTATCTCTCTTTCCTACTCTTACCACTAACCATCCCCCCTCTCTCTCTCTCTCTTCCCCCCTAAAACCCTAGCTCATTATTTCTCTCTCCTAATCCCCCTAACCTTGACCCCACTCTCTCTATCTCTTATAATCCCTCATTCCACTAACCACCCTCCCATATTCCTCTCTCTCTCTCTATGCCCAACATCATCTGTAATTTCCCTCCCTCTCCATAAAGCGCCAAACCCCTCTATCTCTCTCCCTAACCCGCCTTCTTTTCCCTCACATCCTAACCCCCCCCCTCTGTCTCTCTCCTAAATTCCCTCACCACTTGTCTCCCTCCTAACCTCCCTTACCCTCCCTCTCTCTCTTATAACTTCCCTCACCCCCCTCTCTCTTATAACCGCCGTCACCCCCCCCTCTCTCTCTCCAACCCCACCACTCCTTAACTATACCACCCTTCTATAAAAATTCCCTACTCCTCCTCAAACCCCCAACCTTCTTTATCTCCATCTCTTTCTCTCCCCCAAGACCCCTCCTACCCCATACCCATAATCACCCTCCCTCAAATCTCTCTTGATCTCTCTCTCAAACCCCTACTCCACCTACCAATAAACTCCATCCCTCTCTATGTTCCCCTGCTCCTTAACACCCCTCCTTCTCTCTCCCCTTGTCTCTCTCTCTCCTCCCAAAACTTCCAATCCTCCTGATCTCTATCTCTTTCCTTCCCAGAATCCCCCATACTGCTAATCACCACCCTTATCTCTCTCTCTCTCTCTGTATATATATATATATCAAACCACTACTCCACCTACCCATAACTCCCACCCATCTTTACCTCCCCCTACTCCCTAACACCCCCCCACTCTCTCTCTCTCTCTTTTACTCTACCCTCGGCTCCCATCACTACCACTAACAACCCTCCTCCCTCTCTCTCACTCCACCCTCCTCCCCATAACCCTTGATAACGCTCTCTCTCTCTCTAACTCCACCTACCCCTAACCCCCACCACTTTCTTTCTCCCCTAACCTCTTCACACCACTATGTCTACCTATCTCTCCCTCTCTACAACTAACCCTCGTCTCTCTCTCCCTAACCCCCCTCTCTCTCAACCTAACCCCTCCATATCTCTATCGCACAACCCTATAATCCCACCCCTAACACTAGCCAAACCCATCCCCCTCCCTCTCTCACTATCCCCTCCCACCCCTAACCCTTACTAACACCCTCTCTCATTCTCTCTCCCTCCGACTCCTACTCCTCCACCTAGCCCTAACTTCCATTATTTTATCTCTCCTCCAACCCCCTAACATCACTCGCTCTACCTCTCTCTGTCTTTCCCTAAACCCCCTTTCCCTCTTTCCTACTCCAACCACTAAGCACCTCCTCGTCCTCTCTCTTTGTCACTCTCTCTCGTTCTCTAACCCTTTCTCCCTTTCTTTGCATCCTATAATCACCCCTCCATAACTAAGCACCTTCCCATCTCCTCCCCCACCTCTCTCTCTAAACCTTAGCTACTTTAGCCACTATATCATCCAACCTATATAAATTGTAACCACTAAGTTTAGAACATAACATTTATAAATCCTATTAATGTTAACTCTCTCTCTCTCTCTCTCACCCCTACTAATCCACCTACCACTATCCCCCACCCCTCTCTCTATCCCCCTATTCCCTAACACCCCCCAATTCTCTTACCCTCTCTCTCTAACACAAAAACACTCACCCTTAAAACTAACCCTCACAAACTCTCTCTCTCTCTCTTTACCCCTTTCTCCCCCTAACCCTCTCTACCCCCTCTCTCATTCTCAATCACTCTCCACCCTAAACCCACTCTCTCTCTCTCTCTCTCTCTCTCTCCCTCTCTCTCTCTCTCTCTCTCTCTCTCTCTGTACTCCTACCACTAAACACCCCCTTTCACATGCTCTCTCTCTCCCCTTATCCATTATCCCCCTCTCTCTTCTAATCCCCATCCACCTACAACTAACAACCCCTCCACCATCTCTCTCTTTATCTACCTCCACCTCCCTACACACCTCTCTCTCTCTTTCTCCTACAATAGTCCCCCTCATCTCACTAATTCCTACTCCTACCACTCAACACCCCCCATGCTCTCTCTCTCTCTAACCCCATAACCATCCCCCCTCCTCTCTCTATCTCTCCTACTCCACCTAACCCTAATTCCCTCTTTCTCTCTTATAGTCCTCCCTACCACTAACCACCCTCCCATTTCTCTCTCTCTCTTTCTCTATGTATACCCTTCCTTATCTCTAATTTCCCTCCTCCCCAAACCCTTAATGCCCTTGATCTCTATCTCTTTATCTCCCCCAACACCCCTCCTCCACACTACCCTTAATCACCCTCTCTCTCTCTCTCTCTCTCTCTACTCATAACCCCACCTTCTCTCTCCCCCTAACCCCTCTCCTCCCCATCCCCCTAAACCCCTTCTCTTTATAACCTAGTCACCCTCCCCCCCTCTCTCTCTCCCTACACCACAACCAACCACACCTCAAGTATAACCCCCTTCTCTCTAGCCTACCAGCTTCTCCCCATACCATTAACCCTCCTTCTCTCTATCTCTTTATCTCCCACAACCCCCTCCTCTCCCACCCTTAATAAACCCTACACGTCTCCCTCTCTCTCTTCATCTAAACCCCCTACTCATCCACCTACCACTAACCCCCACCCCTCTCTCTCTCCCCTACTCCTCCACCTACCCCTAATCCCCACTCCTTTCTCTCTCCCCAATCCCCAAACGCCCACCCTCTCTGCCTTTCTCTCTCTCTACCCCTAAACCACCTCTCTTTCTCAAACCCCTTATCTCTCTCTTTCTACTTCTACCACTAACCCTCCCCACCTCTTTCTCTCTTTGTCTCTCTTGCTACTTCACAGCCCCTAGTCCACAAATATACCCCCCTTCTCTCTAACTTTCCTACTCCTCCCCAAATCCCTAACCCTCCTTACCTCTATATTTTTCTCTCCCCCAACCCGCCTCCTTCCCCCTACCCTTAATTACCCCCCCTAATCTCTCTCTCTCTCAACCCCCTACTAATCAACCTACCCCCTACTAACCCCCACTCCCCTCTCTCCCCCCCCCCCCCCCTCTCTCTCTCTCTCTCTCCTCGTCACCCTAACCCTTATTAACTCCTTCTCTCACTCTCCCTCTCTATCCTCTACTCATCCACCTACCCCTAACCCCCATCCCTTTCTCCTAATATGAATCCCCCATACCAGTAATCTCTCTCTCTCTCTCTCTCTCTCTCCAGAGTCTACCCATCTCTATGTTTCTCCTAATCCCACTCCCCCATACAACTAATCACCCCCCCACCATCTCTTTCCCTATATAACTCTACCTCCCTTCCCCCCTCTCTCTCTTATACCCTCTATATTTCCCCCTTCTCTTTAACTGCCCTCCTCCTACCCAAACCCATAACCCTGATAATCTCTCTCTCTCTCTATACCCCAACTACCAAAATCCTCATCCTCTATCCCTACCTCCCCCTCTCTCCCTAACCGCCTCTCTCTCTCTCTCTCTATATATATATATATATCTACCCCTGCCATAAAAATCATCATCCCCCTATCCCTACCCCCAACCCGCCACTGTACACCCACCTACCCCTACCCTCTCTCTCTCTCACTCTCTCTCTCCACCCCTAACTTCTCCCTCTCTCTCTACTCTTAAACACCCTATATATCTACCTAGACCCCCTCCTTTTACCCTACCCCTAACAAACCTCAAATCTCTCTCTTTCTCTACTCTCAACCCCACCATGCCTTAACTATACCCCCTTCTCTCTAACTACCCTACTCCTCACCAAATCCCCAACCCTCCTAGTATTTATCTCTTTCTCTCCTCGAAGCCTCCTCCTCACCCATAGCCCTAATTAGCCCCCCAACTCTCTCTCTCTCTCTCTCACACACACACACTCCTTGCTCCCACCCCTACCACTAACTACCTTCCTTCCTCTCTCTCTCTCTCTCTCCATAACCTTTATTAACATTCTCTCTCCCACCTACTACTCCACCTACCCCTAATCCCTACCAATTTCATTCTTCTCCAACCCCTAACATCATCCTCTCTCTCTCTCTCTCTCTATATATATATATATATATATATATATACTCCCCACTTTTGTTTAACTACCCTCATTCTTCCCAAACCCACAACCTCGCCTCTCTCTCTCTCTCTCTCTCTCTCTCTCTCTCTCTCCCTCTCTCCCCAACCCCCAAACTCCTCATCCCCCTATCTCTACTACCCATCTCTCTCTCGCTACCCCCAACCCCCCACTCCTCACCAATACCTCTACCCTCTCTCTATCTCTTTATCTCTCTCTCTACAACCCTCTTAATATCTATCTCTTTCCCTCCTCAAATCCCCCTCCTCCCCCATGCCACTAATCACCCCCCCTCAGCTCTCTCTCTCTCTCTCTCTCAAACCACTATTCATTTCTCTCTCCCCCCAACATTTTAAAACTACCCTCTCTACCTCTCACTCTCTCTCTACCCCTAAACCTCCTCCCTCTCTCTCTATCCCCCCATATCTCTAACACACTCACCCCCTACTCCCACCCATACCACTGACCATCCTCCTCCCTCTCTCTCACTCTCCCATCCTTCCACTAACCCTTAATAACAACTTGCCTAACTCTCTCTTTCCCCTACTCCTCCACCTACCCCTAAACCCCACTATTTTCTCTCTCCCCAACCCCCTAAAATCACCCTCTCTACCTCTCTCTATCACTCTACCCTAAACCCACTCTCTCCCTAACCCCCATTTCTCAATGTCCTACTCCAACCACTAAGTACCCCCCCTCACCCTCTCTCTCTCTCTCCCTCAAACCGTAAGCCTTCATGTCTTTGTCATATTCCCCCTAACCCTAACTCCCCTCTCTCTATCTCTTACAACCCCCCTACTAGTAACCGCCCTCCCATCTCTCACTCTTTCTCTCTCTCTACCCACCATTCTCTCTAATTTTCCTCCTCCTCCTCCTCCCCAAACCTTTAACGTCCTCAATCTCTATCTCTTTCTCTCCCCTAAGCCCCCTCCTCCCCACTACCCCTAATGAACCTCTCTCTCTCTCCCTCTCTCTCTCTCTACTTGTAACCCACCTATATCTCTTCCTAACCCCACTCCTTTACACAATACTCCTAACCCAACCCTCTCTCTCCCTCATAACCTCCCTCACCTCTACCACCTATATTTTTGTCCCTCTCTCTCTCTCTCTCTCTCTCTCTCTCTCTCTCTCTCTCTCTCTCTACTTCCAACCCCACCACTCCTTAACTATACCCCCCTTCTCTCTGACTACCCTACTCCTCCCCAAACCCGCAACCCTCCTATTCTCTATTTTTTCTCTCACCCAGACTCCTCTCTCTCTCTCTCTCTCTCTCCCTCTCTCTCTCTCTCCCTCTCTCTCTCTCTCTCTCTATACTTCCCTATACCCCAACTTCTCTCTAATTTCCCTCCTCCCCAAACCCCAAACCCCATTGATCTCTATCTCTCTCTCCCAAAAAAATTGTTCCTCCCCACTAGCCCTAATCACCCTCTCTCTCTCTCTACCCCCTCTTCTCTCTAACTTCCATCCTCTACAAACTCCCAAATCACTATCTCTTTCTCTAAACCATACCCCATCCTACCCCTACCCATAATCAACCCCTCATTTGTGTGTGTGTGTGTGTGTGTGTGTGTGTGTGTGTGTGTGAGTGTGTGTGTGTGTGTGTGTGTGTGTGTGTGTGTTTGCCCCTAACCTCTCTCTCTCACACACACAATCCCCCTCCCCCTATGAGCTCTCTCTCTCTCTCTCTCTCTCCCCACCACATCCACCCACTCCTCAAGTATATACCCCCATTCTCTCTAGCTTAACTACTCCTCCCCAAATCCTTAACCCTCCTAATATTGATCTCCATCTCTTTCTCTCTGCCAAGCCCCCTCCTCCCCCCTACCCCTCATCAACCCCCTCGTCTCTCTCTCTCTCTCTCTCTCTCCTCTTCTCTCTCTCTCTCTTTATCTACCCCCACCCACTCTCCCTCTCTATCTACCCCTAACCCACCTCTCTTTCCCAAATCCCCCCTTTCTCTATCTATTTCATACTCCTACAACTAACCACCTCCTCCCCTCCCCTCTCTCTATGTGTCTTTCACCCCATAAAACCCTTACCTCCCTATGTCTCTCTCCTAATCCCACTAATACTAACCCCCAATCTCTATCTCTTATAGTCCCCCTACCACTAACCATCCTTCCATCTCTCTCTAACCACCATTCTCTCTAATTTCCCTCCTCCTCCCCAACCCCAAACCCTGTCAATCTCTATATCTTTCTCTCCCTCAAACCCCCTCCTCCACAATACCCCTAATCACCTTGTCCCTCTCTCCCTTTCTCTCTTCCTAACCCCCCTTATTTTCCAAATACCCCTAACCCCCCTAATTTTCCCAATACCCCCTAACTCCCCCTCTATCTCTCCTAATCTCCCTCACCCCTACCAACTCTCTCTCTCTCTCTCTCTCTCTCTCTCTCTCTCAACCCCACTACTCCTTAACTATACCCTCCCTTCTCTATAACTTACCCTACACCTCACCAAACCCCCAACCCTCATAATATCTATCTCTTTCTCTCCTCCAATCCCCCTCTAACCCAAAACCCTAATAACCCCCATTGGATCTCTCTCTCTCTCTCTCTCTACCCATAATTCCCACCCTTCTCTACCTCCCCCTACTCCATACTAGCCTCTCCCCCCACCTCTCCTTCTCCCTCCCTCCTTATACCCTCCTCTCTAATTTCCTTCCTCCCCAAACCCCTAACCACCTCGATCTTTATCCCTTTATATTCCCAAACACACCCCTCCTCCCCCTAGCCCTAATCACCCCTCTCTCTCTCTACCCCCTCTTCTCTCTAACTACTCTCCTCTTCCCCAAACCCCTCAACTCCTCGATATTATCTCTTTCTCTACCAAAACCCCTTCATGCCGCTACCAACAAATCACCCCCTCATATAACTCTCTCTTTGTACCCTTAACCTCTCCCTCTCTACTAATAACCCCCCTCTCTTCCTAAACTGTCTCTTCCCCATACCCCTAATCTACCCCCTCTCTCTCTCTATCACCTAATCCCCCTCCCCCCCTCTCTCTACATAAAACCCACCCACTCCTCAAGTAAACTCCCATTTCTCTCTATCTTACTTACTCCTCCCCAAATCCTTAACCCTCCTAATCTTAATATCTATCTCCTTCTCTTCCCCAACCACCTCCTACTCCCTACCCCTAATAACCCCCTTTGGCTCTCTCTCTCTCTCAACCCTATACTCCTTGAACTACCCGTAACCCCCATCCCTCCATCTCTCCCCTACTACTCGTCATACCCCTAACCCCCACCCCTTTCTATCTCTCCAAACCCCCGTAACACCCACCCTCTCTCCCTCTCTCTATATACCCTAATCCAGATCTCTTTCCCAACCTCCTCGTCTCTGTATTTCCTACTCTTACCACTAACCATACCCTCCCCCCCCCTCTCTCTCTCTCTCTCTCTCTTCCCCCCTAAATCCCTAAGCCCACTATTTCTCTCTCCTAATCCCCCTAACCTTGACCCCACTCTCTCTATCTCTTATAGTAGCTCATTCCACTAACCACCCTCCCATATTCCTCTCTCTCTCTATTCCCACCATCATCTATAATTCCCTCCCTCTCCACAAACCCCCCAAACCCCTCTATCTCTATATATTTCTCTTCCCCAACCCCCCTCCTCCCCACTAACCCTAATCACTCCCCCCCTCTCTCTCTACTTGTAACCCCTCTATCTCTCTCCCCTAACCCACCTTCTTTTCCCTCCCCTTGTAACGCCCCCTCTATCTCTCTCCTCACCACCCTCACCCATTATCTCTCTCCTAACCTCCCTCACCCTCCCTCTCTCTCTTATAACTTCCCTCACACCCCCCCTCTCTCTCCAACCCCACCACTCCTTAACTATACTCCCCCTTCTATCAAACTTCCCCTACTCCCAACCCCCAACCTTCTTGATCTCCATCTCTTTCTCTCCCCCAAGACCCATCCTACCCCATACCCATAATCACCCTCCCTCGAATCTCTCTTTCTCTCTCTCTCAAACCCCCTACTCCACCTACCAATAAAACCCACCTCCCTCTATGCTCCCCTGCTCCCCTAACACCCCTCCTTCTCTCTCCCTACCCTTTTGATCTCTATCTCTTTCCTTCCCAGAATCCCCCTCCTCCCCCATACTACTAATCACCACCCTCATCTCTCTCTCTCTCTCTCTGTATATATATATATATTAAACCACTACTCCACCTACCCATAACCCCCACCATCTCTACCTCCCTACTCTCTAACACCCCCCACTCTTTCTCTCTCTCTCTCCGACTCCCATCACTAACACTAACAAACCTCCTCACTCTCTCTAACTCTACCCTCCTCCCCATAACCCTTGATAACACCCTCTCTCTCTCTCTCTCTCTCTCACTCCACCTACCCCCAAACCCCACCACTTTCTTTCTCCCCTAACTTCTTAACACCACTATGTCTACCTATCTCTCCCTCTCTATAACTAACCCTCCTCTCTCTCTCCCTAACTCCCCTCCCTCTCTCTCCGTACCCCCACCCCCCTCTCTCTCTCCCTAACCCCTCCATCTCTCTCTCGCACAACCCTATAATCCCACCCCTACTACTAACCAACCCCATCCCCCACTCTCTCTCACTGTCCCCTCCTCCCCCTAACCCTTACTAACCCTCTCTCATTCTCTCTCCCTCCTACACCTACTCTTCCACCTAGCCCTAACCTCCATTATTTTCTCTCTCCTCCAACCCCCTAACATCACCCTCTCTACCTCTCTTTGTCTCTCTACCCCTGACTCCCTTGTCTCTCCCTAAACCCCCTTTACCTCTTTCCTATTCCAACCACTAATCACTTCCTCGCCCTCTCTCTAACCATTTCCCCCTTTCTTTAGATCCTATAGTCACCCCCCACCACTAACCTCCCATATCCTCCCCCACCTCTGTCTCTCTCTCTCTCTCCCCCCTATACCTCCTTCTCTCCAATTTCACTCCTCCTCAAACCCCAAACCCCCTCAATCTCTATCTCTTTCTCTCCCTTAACATTCCTCCTACCCACTACCCCTAATCACCCTCTCTCTCTATCTCTACCACTAACCTATCTCTATACTCACAAATACCCCCTCTCTTCCCCATACCCCTAACCCCTGTCTCTCTCACCTAATCCCCCTCCCCCTACCACCCCCCCCTCTCTCTATATCTCTCTCTAAATCACAACAAACCACTCCTCAAGTATACCCAATTCCTCTCTATCTTACCTACTCCTCCACAAATCATTAACCCTACCAATATTGATCTCTATCTCTTTCTTTCCCCCAACTCCCCTCCTCCCCCGTAATCAAACCTCCTCATATCTCTCTCTCTCAGCCCTCTACTCATAGACCTACCCATAAATCCCAACACTTTATCTCTCCCTTTCTCTTTGACCTACCCCTAACCTCCACCCCTTTTTGTCTCCCCCACCACCCTAACACCCACCCTCTCTCCCTTTATCTCTCTACCCGTAACCCACCTCTCTTTACCAAACCCCCCATCTCTCTATGCTTTCCATACCTACAACTAACCACTCCCTCCCTCTCATTATCTCTCTCTCTCTCTCCCTTAAACCCTAACCCACCATTTCCCTCTCCTACTACCACTAACCCTGAACTTCCTCTCTCTCTATCTCTTATACTCCCCCATTCCATTAACCACCCTCCCATCTCTATCTCTCTCTCTAGACCCACCACTCTCTATAATTCCTTCCTCCCCAAACCCTAACCTCCTCGATCTCTATCTCTATCTCTCCCATAACCCCCCCTCCTCCCCATTACCCCTGATCTCTCTCTCTCTCTCTCACTTCTATCTCTCTCTCTCTCTTTCTCTCACCTCTCTCTCGCTCTCTTACTTCTCTCTCTCTCTAAATCTCACCTCTCTCTCTCTCTCTATGAATCTCACCTCTCTCTCTCTCTCTCTCTCCTCGTAACACGCTTATCTATCTTCCCAACCCCCCTCCTTGACTTAATACCCCTAACCCTCCTCTCTCTCTCTCTCTCTCTCTCTCTCTCTACTCCCAAACACACCACTCCATAACTATACCCCTATTCTCTCTAACTACCCTACTCCTCCACAAACCCCCAACCCTCCTAACCTCAATCTCTTTCTCTCCCCAACCCCCCTCTTCCCCCATACCCCTAATCAGCCCCCTCGCCTCTCTCTCTATATCTATCTATCTATCTATCTATATATCTATCTATCTATCTATCTATCTATCTATCTATCTATCTATCTATCTATTGATCTCTCCCCTATACCCCTACCTCTCTCTAATTTCTCTCGTCCTTGAACCCCTAACCCCCTCGATCTCTATCTCTATATATCCTCCAAAGCCCCTCCTCCCCATTAGCCCCAATAACCATCTCTCTCTCTCTAACTTCCCTCCTACACAAAACCCTAAATTCTCTATGTTTCTACTACTAAAACCCACCCCCTCTCTCTCTACTCATAACCCACCCTCTCTCCCTATCCCATATATTCCCCATACTCTTAAAAACCACATCTCTCTCTCACCTAATCCTACTCCCCCTACCACCACTCTCTCTCTCTCTCTCTACATCATGCACACCCACTCCTAAAGTATACCCCCCTTCTATATAACTTAGTTAATCCTCCCAAAAAAATTATCTCTCTTGGTCTTGATCTCTATCACTATCTATCCCCCTACCCACCTCCTTTCCCCTACCCTTGATAAACCGCTATTGGCTCTCTCTCTCTCTCTCTCTCTCTCAACCCACTATTCCTATAACTACCCCTAAACCCCACCTCTCTCTCTCCCCTACCCCTTTCTCTCTCCAAGAACTCCCTAAAACCCACACTCTCTTTTTGATCCTTACCCACCTCTCTTTCCAAAACCCCCCATCTATTTCCCTCTTTCCTACTCCTACAACTAACCACACCCCCCCTCTCTCTTTCTCTCTCTCTCTCCCCTCCTGAAACCCTAAACCCCTTGTGTCTCTTTCCTACTCCTGCTAACCCTAACCCCCCTCTCTCTCTTTGTCTCTTGTAACCCCTACAACTAACCACCCTACCATCTCTCCCCCCCCTCTCTCTCTAAACCAACCATTATCTATAATTTTCCTCCTCCCCAAACCCCTAGCCCCCTTAATATCTATTTCTTTCTTTCCCTCAACCTCCATCCTCCCAACTACACCTAATCACCATCTCTCTCTCTCTCTCTTTCTCTCTCTCTCTCTCTCTCTCTCTCTCTCTCTCTCTCGTAACCCCTCTTTCTCTCTTCCTAACCCTGCTTATTTTCCCAATAACCCTATCTTCCCTCACCCTCTTCTAATCGCCCTCACCCCGACCAACTCTCTCTCTCTCTACTCCCAACATCACCAATCCTTAACTATACCGCCCTTCTTTGTAACTTCCCTACTCCTCCAAAAACCCATAACCCTCCCGATATCTATCTCTTTCTTCCCCTATACCCCTAATCACACCCCCTTGGTGATCTCTCTCTCTCTCTCTCTCAAACCCTTACTCCATTTACACATAACCCCCCCCTCTCTCTATATATATATTTTCTCTCCCTCAACATCACTCCTCCTCACTACCGCTAATCACCCTCTCTCTCTCTCTCTCTCTCTCTCTCTCTCTGCTACGAACATAAAATAAGATAATAGTTAAATAATTAATAATTAGGTTAACTAAAGATAGGTTATGAAAGGAGGTGTCTCCTGAACATCAAAATGCCCAAGCTATATTTAAGGCAAGGCCATTATTGTAATCTATTATCCATTATCTAATATGTTATCTATTTTACTCCATATTTATGGCTTATCGTATATACCATATCTTCTGCTGAAGTTATTTGTGTGAAGCAAATAATTATTTGCTTCATTTGGTATCAGAGCAACTCTTTCCTCGAGCCTCATTGATCCCAGGTTGGTAGCCATCCTCTCAGAATTTCTGAACTACTTGGTCTTTGACCAGATATCGGGCTCTTGGCCCTCTTCTTCACATACCCTCTGTTTGCAACTCCTCCATCGCCCCTCTCCCCATTCACTCCTCCCACAACCAACTCCACACTCACTCTCCTTCTCCACCTTTGGGGTTCCCTCGCTCACCATCCTCCCTCGCCACTCCTTCATTGCTGGCATCTCCCCTGCAACCCCCCATCACCTACAATCCCTTCCTGCAATCTCCATGAATTATGCACTCTCCTTCCATCGTTTGCCTCTCCCAAATGGCTCCATATTCTCGTTGCGCTTTACTTCTGCTTCCTGCGCCCTAATCCCTCCACCCTCTGCCACCGCTGCCTTCTCCATCTTCCCATGCTCCCAACCCCGCACTACTGCTCCCCCTGTGCCAGTCTCCCCTGCGATTCCTCACCTCCACCCAGCATCCCCTTCCTTCACTCCTACACTCGTCACTTTCGTGCTCGTCACTCCTCCCTCTCGTCCCTCCTCCCTCCAACGCCTCCAGCTCCTCTGCTCTTCCTCTCCACTCCCGCCACCCCTCTCCCTGCACAACTGTGCCCTCCATTTCATAAACCCTATCCCACCTCCCTTGCTTCCATAGCCTCCACAGCTCCCGCTACTCCTCCCAGCCACGCCCTCTGCACACATCGTCCACCTCCGCCAGAACACCCACGTTACCCCCCGCGCTTGCATATCACACCCTCCTCCTCCTTCGAATCCCTTCCACCGCATCTCTGTTGCATCCCACCTCCACTCCAATCCATTTAACCGTGTTATTTCTCCAACCACCGTCCCTTCTCCCACCACTGCTACGCCTGCTCCATTCCTTCCATCACACCCTCCTTGGATCCCCTCGCTCCCGCCATCCATTGAAACCCTAAAATTAAAAAAAAAAATATTAAACAATATAATAACAATATTATTATAATTGTTTAGATTTTTTATTTTTTGAAAAGAAAAACTATATGTTAAACTATATACATATAGTTTATACAAGATTAATATAATATTATTATTAATTAATTAATTAATAATTATTATTATAAATATATATATATATATATATATATATATATAAATATTATTATTTTATTAAAATAATAATTACTCTTGGAAAATAAAAATAAAAATAAAGAGTCCAAATAAAAAAATAATTATTATTATTATTATTTTACTAAAATAATAATATTTTTTTGGAAAAAAAAGGGTTGAAAAAGTTCTTTCCAAAAGAGACATATTTGGGAATTATTATACCTTTTTGGTGTCCACATGTTATCAAAAGCAAGAAGAGAAATCAAAGAAGGCAAATTATCGTCAGAAAGTCAAGTCAAAAGAAGACTCGTAAAAAAAAGTCAAAGACCCTCTATCATCGAAAAAATCGAAGACTATCTATCGCCGAAGAAATCAAAGAAAGACCATCTATCACCAAAGAAGTCAAGGCCATGGAAGCTGGGTTGCGACTACAAATAGAGAAATTATAAGCCAAGTTAAAGCGCTATCGAAAAGACAATGAAGAATTACGAGACATTAATACATAATCAAAAGTAAGGATTGAACTACATAAGATACAAGAACGGTTCAATGAACAAACAATGTCCAACCAGGAAAATCACATAGAAAAATTATGTGCGCAAATCAAGGAATTAAAAGAGGAGAGTGATTTCAATCAGAGGTTGAAAAATCAAGATATAAAGAAAGAAATAAACGATTATGAAGCAGAAATAATACGCTTGAACAAAATCGTTAGCGACAAAGATGAAGAACTAACGCAGATACAACATAAATTAGAGAGTCAAGAATCAGAGGTCGGCCAATGTCGACAACAGATAAAAGTTCTTCAACAACAAAATGACGACTCTAAAAAGACACATAAGTCAGAGATCGCAAAGAGTAATAAAGTACTATCCAACAATTCCGAATAAATTTTCAGATTAAGAAATCATAACAAGACCCTAGTTACAAAAATTAAGAAGTTGAAAAATAGTCGAAAGACAGAACATTCTACGGAAGACATTGAAGGAAAACTTCTAGACAAGCAGAAAGAAAATAGTTGTATCAGAAATCATAATGAAGATCTTAAGGAACAACTTAAGACATCCGAAGATGACAAAAAATTGCAAGTCGAATTGATTAAGAAGTTTCAAAATGATAATAGGCAGTTAGAAAACAAGTTGGAAAAGATACAGAACAAAAACTTAAATCCACAAGAAACGAAAATAAAACTTCCAACTCAGATCAATGCTCTAAAGGTGACATTCGTAAATGAAAATGACATCGTGAAAGTTCCCTATCGACACCCCAACCATAAAAACCGATATTTGAAAAAGTGGGAAATGTCGAAAGATAATGGTACTAATGTGATCAAATCTCCTGACGACACATCAGTAGGGAATCCCATCAGTCCACAACAAATAAATTTGGGATGGATTGATTTGTCGATGTATCGAAAGTTATGCTCTACACTTAGCAGTTCGTATCGACATGTTTCGGCGGCCACGACACGCAAAGAACAATACGACAAAATTATAAGGCTTTGAGGACAAAGCCTCTCTAAGAGAGTGGCAATGCTACGAACATAAAATAAGATAATAGTTAAATAATTAATAATTAGGTTAACTAAAGATAGGTTATGAAAGGAGGTGTCTCCTCAACATCAAAATGCCCAAGCTATATTTAAGGCAAGGCCATTATTGTAATCTATTATCCATTATCTAATATATTATCTATTTTACTCCATATTTATGGCTTATCGTATATACCAGATCTTCTAGTGAAGTTATTTGTGTGAAGGAAATAATTATTTGCTTCATTAATGCTACGAACATAAAATAAGATAATAGTTAAATAATTAATAGTTAGGTTAACTAAAGATAGGTTATGAAAGGAGGTGTCTCCTCAACATCAAAATGCCCAAGCTATATTTAAGGCAGGGCCATTATTGTAATCTTTTATCCATTATCAAATATATTATCTATTTTACTCCATATTTATGGCTTATCGTATATACCAGATCTTCTGGTGAAGTTATTTGTGTGAAGCAAATAATTATTTGCTCCATTTGGTATCAGTGGAGCGGTAGGGCGGCGAGTGCAGGTGGTTGGGGATCACAGTCGTGAAAGAGGTGGGCAACGGTGTATGGGAGTTAGCACAGGGACAAGGCACTCTGGAGTTCACAAATTGAGATGAGGGAGGTGCAACGAAACCCAAAGCATGGAGAGTGTGGAAATGGAGCAGTGATTTGGGCGCGTGGCTGAGGAGCGATGTGGATTAGATGAGGACGGGGTACAGCCGGTATGGTGTGAGGGTGATGATATGGCGGTCGTGAGTGGAAGGTGGATGGAAGAGTGCACGGGAAGGAATGGGAGATGGGAGGAGCGAGTAGATGTAGGTGGCTTTACGAATGTTAAGAGTTTGACCCAGCTTCAAAGGAAGCTAGGTTATTGACTGGACTGCAACTCACTTTCTTTACAGCTGTGATGCCTAGGCAACCCTTGTCTGTAATCTTCTTCCTTTCAATTGAAATCTGAAAATGGATAAAAGCCAAGACTGGTCAAAGACCAAGTGCACAGAGAAACTCAGAAATGGGTGGCCAAAGGCCGGATCAGGGAGGGCTGAGAGGCTCTGATACCAAATGAAGCAAATAATTATTTGCTTCACACAAATAACTTCAGCAGAAGATCTGGTATATACGATAAGCCATAAATATGGAGTAAAATAGATAATATATTAGATAATGGATAATAGATTACAATAATGGCCTTGCCTTAAATATAGCTTGGGCATTTTGATGTTGAGGAGACACCTCCTTTCATAACCTATCTTTAGTTAACCTAATTATTAATTATTTAACTATTATCTTATTTTATGTTCGTAGCACTCTCTCTCTCTCTCTCTACCCCTCTTCTCTCTAACTAACCTCCTTTTCCTAAAACCCCTAAAATCCATGATATATTTCTCTTTCTTTACCCAAAATCCCCTCCTACCCTTTGCCATAATCACCCCCTCATCTCTCTCTCTTCTTACCCCTAATAACTTTGTCTTTACTCATAACCCCCATGTTTTCCTCCCTAATCCCTCTCCTCCACCTGACCCTAACCCCCCCTCTCTCTCACACCTAATCCCGCTCCCCCCTGCAATCTCTCTCTCTCTCTCTCTCTCTCTCTCGACAATACAACCACCCGCTCAACAAGTATACCCCCCCTTCTCTCTAGATTCCTTGCTCCTCCCCAAACCCTCAAAATTCCCGATTTCTATCTCTTTTTATTCACCAATCAGCCCCTCCTCCCCTACCCCTAATCACCCCCCCCTCCTCGCCCATATCCCTAATTATCCCTCCTTGGCATTGCCTCTCTCTCTCTTCCTCTCAACCACGTAGTCCTCCACCTACCCCTAACCCCCACTCCTCTTTCTCACCATTACTCCTCCACCTACCCCTAATTCCCACCCTCATATCTCTCTATGTCTCTCTATCCCCATATAAACCCCCCATTCTGTCTAACTTCTATCCTCATCCCCAAACCCTTAACCCTGGAAATCTGTATCTCTTTCTCTCCCCCAACCACCTCCTTCCTACTAAACCTAAGCACACACTCTCTCGATCTACCCCTAACTTCTCTCTCTCTACACATAGCCTCCCTATATCTCTCCATAACACCCTTCATTTTACCCTACCCCTAGCCCCGTATCTCTCTCTCTCTCTCCTAACCACCCTAATCCCTACAACCTCTCTCACTCCTTAACTATACTCCCCTTCTCTCTAACTACCTTTAACCTCCATAAACCCTTAATTGTCCCGATCACTATCTCCTTCTCTCCGGTAAGCCCCCTCCCACCAATACCCCTAACCACCCCCCTCATTTGTCTTTATCTCTCTCAAACCCCTAGTCCACTTACCCATAAACCCCATCACTCTCAATCTCCCCCGACTCCCACTCTCTCTCTCTCTCTCTCTCTCTCTCTCCCCCCCCCTAACTTATCTCTCTCTTTCTCTACTCGTAACCCCTATCTCTCTCCCTAAACCCCTCCTTTTACCCTGCACTTAACCACCCATCTCTCTCTCTCCTAACCACCCTCACCCCTACCACCTCCCTCTCTCTCTCCCTACTTCAAACACCACCATGCATTAACTATACCTAACTTACCTACTCCTCCCCAAATCATCAAGCCTCCTGATCTCTATCTCTTTCTCTCCCCCAAGCACCCTCCTCCCCCATACTTGCTCCTCCACCTACCCCTAACCCCCACCACTCTATCTCTCCCTACTTCTCGACCTACCCCTAACCCCCATGGCTTTATATTTACCCCAAGCCATTAACACCCACCCTCTCTCACTCTATCTCTCTACCCCTAATCTACCACTCTTTCCCAACCTCTCTATCTCTCTCTTTCCTACTACTACCACTAACCAGCTCCATATCTCTCTTTATCTCTCTCTCTCTCCCTAAAAATCTAAACACCCCATTTCTCTCTCTCATAATCCCACTAACCCTGACTACCTCTCTCTCTTATAATCCTCTCTCCCCCAACCCCCCTCCTCCCCACTACCCCTAATATCTTTCTCTCTCTCTCTCTCTCTCTCTCTTACTACTCTACACTTACCCACACTCCTCAACATCACCCCTTCTCTCTAACTTCCGTAATCCCCCCAAACCCCTAACCCATGTGATCTCTCTATATTCCCCCCTACTCTCTCTCAGTCTCTCTCTTTCTCTATCTCCCTACTCCACACACCCCACTCCTCAACTATACCCCGTTTCTCTCTTACTTCCCTACTCCTTCCCAAACGCCTAACCCTCCTTATCACTATCTCTTTCTCTCCCCCAAACCCCTCCTCCACCTTATTCCTAATAACCCCCCCCCCCCCTCTCTCTCTCTCTCTCTCTCTCTCTTGTGCACATGCGCACGCGCGTGCACGCGCGCACACACACACACACACACCTTCCCCATATACACCCCTTTATATATAATTCCTCTCCTCCCCAAACCCCAAACCCCTTTGATATCTATCTCTTTCTCTCCCTGAACACCCCTCCCCCCACTACCGCTAACCACCCTCTCTCACTCTCTCTCCACTCCCTCTTCTCTTTAACTAATCTCTTTTTCCTAAAACCCCTAAACTCCACGATCTCTTTCTCTACGTGAACACTACTCTTACCCTTGCCCATAATCAACCCCTCCTCTCTTTCTCTCCTTCTCTCTCTCACTACCCCTAATCACTCTTTCTTTACTCATAACCCCCCTTTCTCTCTACGTATTCCCTCTCTTCCCCTTAACCCTAACCCCCTCTCTCTTCCACCTAATCCTTGTACCCCCTACAAACTCTCTCTCTCCCTAGCTTCCTTACTGCTAACCAAACCCTTAACCCTCCCAATTTCTATCTCTTTTCCTCCACCTATCACTAACATCCACCCCTCTCTCTCTCCCCTAATCTGTTTCCTACCCCAACCCCTTAGAACCCACCCTATGTCCTTATTCCCACCTCTCTCTTTCCTACTCCTACTTCTAACCACACCCCTCCTCTCTCAGTGTATCTCTCTATCTCTTTAAACAAATAGATATGCTCCCCCCCTCTCTCTCCTAGTCACCCTAATATTGAACCCCTTCTCTCTGTGTCTACTATAATCCCCCAAAAAATAACCACCTTCCCATCTCTCTCTCTCTCTCTCTCTCTCTCTCTCTCTCTCTCTCTATCTATCTATCTCCACACCGCCCCACTTATCAACTCCCCCCAAAAACCCTAATCCTCTTGATCGCTCTCTCTTTCTTTCTCTCCCTGATTCACACCCCCCACACTCCTCAACTATACATCCCTTCTCTCTTACTTCCCTACTCCTTCCCAAACCCCTAAAACTCCTTGTCTCTATCTCTTTCTCTGCCCCAAACCCCTCCTCCACCCTATTCCTAATAACTCCCCCTCAACTATCTCTCTCTCTCTCTTTCACACACACACACACACCTTCCCCATATACCACCCCTTATATCTAATTTCCCTCCTCCCCAAACCCCAAAACCCCTAAATCTCTCTCTTTCTCTCCCTCAACACCCCTCCTCCCCACTACCACTAACCACCCTCTCTCTCTTTCTACCCTCTCTTCTCTCTAACTAAACTCCTTTTCCATAAACCCTTGAAATCCATGATCTCTTTCTCTTTCTCTACTTGAACCCCCCTCCTAACCTTTCCCATAATCACTCCCTCATCTCTCTCTCTCTCTCTCTCTCTCTCTCTCTCCCCCTAACCACTCTTTATCTACTTATAACCCCCCATTCTCTTCATCTAATCCCTCTCCTTCCCTTAAGCCTAACCCCCTATTTCTCACCTAATCACCCTCCCACCTACAACCTCTCTCTCTCTCTCTCTCTCTCTCTGTCTAGCTTCCCTACTCCTCCCCAAACCAATAACCCTCCCGATTTCTATCTCTTTTTCTCCACCAGGCCCCTCCTCGCCATACATGTAATCACCCCTCCTTGGATCTATCTCTCTCTCTTCCTCTCAATACCCTACTCCTCCACCTACCCCTAACCACCACCCCTCTCTCTCTCCCCTACTCCTCCAACTATCGCCAATACCCAACCCTTTTTCTCCAACCCAACACCCTAACAACCACTCTATATCCCTCTCTCTCTAACCATTACCCACCTCTCTTTCCTAAACCTCCCATATCTCTCTTTCCTACTCCTACTACTAACCACACCCCCCTCTTAGTCTCTCTATCCCACTCTCTCTCACTAACCCAGTAGTCGTGCCCCCCTTCTCTCTCTCATGCTCCCCCTAATATTGAACCCCTTCTCTCCATGTCTCTTATAATCCCCCTATGACTAACCACCCTCCCATCTCTCTCTCTCTCTAACCCCCCATTCTCTTGAAATTCTCTCATCCATGAACCATTAACCCCCTCGATCTCTACATATTTCTCACCACAAACCCACTCCTTCCTACTAATCATAACCACCCTCTCTCACTATCTACCTCTAATGTATCTCTCTCTATACACATAACTTCTCTCTCTGCCTCTCTCTCTCTCTCTCTCTCTACTCATAAACCCCCTATATATCTTCCTAAACACCCTCCTTTTTCCAACTCCTACCCCCCATCTCTCTATCTCTCTCTACTCCTAACGCCAACACTCCTTAACTATACTCCCCTTCTCTATAACTGTCTTACTTCTCCCAAAATACCCAACCCTCGTGATCTCTATCTTCTTCTCTCCCCTAAGACATCTCCTCCCCCACACACCTAACCAACCCTCTCTCTCTCTCTCTCAAACCACTACTCCACCTACCCATAAACCCCACCTCTCTCTCTCTCTCTCCCAAAATTCTCTCTCTCACTACTTTTAAACCCTTATATCTCTCCCTAAACCCCCTTATTTTTCCCTACACCTAAACCCCTCAGAGTCTCTCCCTCTCTCCTAACCGAACTCAGTGTTACCACCTCTCTCTCTCTCCCTCTCTCTTCCTATGTCCAACCCAACCACACATTAATTATACCCTCCTTGTCTCTAACTTCTCTACTCCTCCACAAACCCCCAAGCCTCCTAATATCTATCTCTTTCTCTCCCCCAAGCCCCTTCCTCCCCCATACCCCAAATCAACCTCCTCAACTCTCTCTCTCTCTCTCTCTCTCTCTCTCTCTCTCTCTTTTAAAACCCTACTCCAGATACCCATAACCCCCACCCCTCTCTATCTCCCCCTACTCCCTCACACCCACCTCTCTCTCTCTCTCTCTCTCTCTAAACCACCAACCTTCTTGATCTCTATCTCTTTCCTTCAAAAAATACTCCTCCTCCCCCAAACCGTTAATCACCAACCTCATCTCTCTCTCCCTCCCTTTGTTCCTCTCTTTGAAACCAATACTCCAGCTACCCATAACCCCCACTGCTCTTGATCTCCCCCTATTCCCTAACACCCCATACTCGATTGCTATCTTTCTCCCTCACACACCACCCACGACTCCCACCCCTACCACTAAACACCCTTTTCCCTCTCTCTCTCTCACTCCCATCCTCCCACTAACCCCCACTACTTTATCTCTCCCCTAACCTCCTAACACCACCCTCTCTACTTTTCTCTCTCTACCCATAACCCTCCTCTACCTCTCCCTAGCCCCCCTCTCTCTCTACCAACCCCTCCCTCTCTCTACCAACCCCCTCTCTCTCTACCAACCCCCCCTCTCTCCCACTCACCCCCTACTCCCACCCGTACAACTAACTACCATCGTCCCTCTCTCTCACTCCCCCCTCCTCTCCATAACCCTTTCTAACACCCTCTCTCATTCTCTCTCTCCCCTACTCCTCCACCTACCCCTAAACCCCACTACTTTATCTCTCTCCCAACACCCTAATATAAACCTCTCTCTCTCTCTCTCTCTCTCTCTCCCCTTAACCATCCTCTTTTTGTCTTTTCCTAACCCCCCTTCTCTCTTTGTCCTACTCCAACAACTAACCAACCCATCACTCGCTCTCTCTCTCTCTAACCCTTTTCCACCTTCATTTGTCTCTTATAATCACGCCCCACCACTAACCACCGTCTCATCTCTTTCTCTCTCTCTATCTCTCACTCTCTCTTTCCAATTTCCCTTCTTCCCAAACCCCTAACTTCCTCAATCACTATCTCTTTCTCTCCCTCAAAAATCCTCTTGATCAATACCCCTAATTACCCTTTCTTTTTCTATCTCTACCCCCTCTTCTCTCTAACTATCCTCTTCCTCTCAAAACCCCTAAATTTCCCAATATTGATCTCTTTCTCTACCCTAAACTCCCTGTTACCCTTTCCTATAATGACCCCCTCATATCTCACCCTCTTTCTCTACCCCTAACCTCTCTATATCTACTCATAACCTCCATTTATCTCTTCTTACTCCCTCTCCTCCACCTACCACTAACCCCCCTCTCTATCTCTTATGTAATCCCCCTCCCTCCTACAACCTCTCTCTCTCTCTCTCTCTCTCTCTCTCTACAACCACACCCACTCACTGCACAAGTATACACCCCTTCTCTCTATCTTCCCTACTCCTCCCCAATCCCTTAACCCTCCTTATATCTATCTTTGTTTCTCCCCAAACCACCCTCCCCCTTCCCACTAGGCCTAATCATCTCTCCTTGGCTATGTCTCTCTCTTCCTCTCAACCCCCTACTCCTTCCCCAATCCCTATCCCTGGTCCCTCTTTTTTTCCTGTACTGCTCCATCTATGCCTAATCCCCACTCCTTTATCTCTCCCCCAAATACCTAACACCCTTCCTCTCTCTCTCTCCCTCTCTCTCTCAATACCTTTAACCCACCTCTCTTTCCTAAAACATACAACTCTCTCTTTCATACTCCTACTACTAATCATCCCCCCCCTCTCTCTCCCACTCTCTCTAAAACCCTAACCCCCCATGTCTCTCTCCTAGTCTCCCTAACCCTCACCCCCCTCTCTATCTCTTATAATACTTCTATCACTAACCACCAACCCATCTCTCTATCTCTCTTTATACCCACTATTCCCTCTAATTTCCCTCCTCCTCCCCAAACCTTTAACCACCTCAATCTCTATCTCATTCTTTTCTCTAACCCCCCTCCTTTCAACTACCCCTAATCACCCTCTCTCTATTTCCCACTTCTCTCCCCCTCTCTCTCTCTCTCTCTCTCTATTCATAACCCCCTATCTCTCTTCCCAACCCTCTCCTTTTCCCAATACCCCTAAACCACCTCTCTCTCTCTCCCTCATAACCTCCCCCACTAATACTACCACTCTCTCTCTCTCTCTTAGCCCCACCACTCCTTAACTATACTCCTTTCTCTCTCACTATCCTACTCCTCCCCAAACCCCCAACCCTCCCGATCTCTAACGTATTCTCTCCCCCAAGCCCCCTCTTTCCCAATACACCTAAAGACCCCCCCTCAACTCTCTCTCTCTCTCTCTCTCTCTCTCCCCCTTATACACCCACTTGTCTCTAGTTTCCCTCCTCCTGAATCCCCTAACCCCCTCAATATCTATCTTTTTCTATCCCACAACACCCCTCCTCCACACAATCCCTAATCACCCTCTCTATTTCTCTCAAACACCTATTCTATATAAATTCCCTCCTACTCCCTAAAAACCTAAACTCTTATATCTCTATCTCTTTCTCTACCCCCATCCCCCCTCCTACCCCTACCCATAATCACCCCTGCATCTCTATCCCTCTCCCTCCCTCTCTCTCTCTCTCTAACCTCTTTCTCTCTATGCATAACCCCCTTTGTCTCTCTCCCTAACCCCAATGTTCCCTATATCCCTAACTCCCCCCTCTTTCTCTCACCTAATCCTTTTCCATAATCCACCTCTCTCTCTCTACACCACACCCACCTACTCCTAAACTATACCACCCTTCTCTCTAGCCTATCTACTACTCCTACCCAATTCCTTAAAGCTCCTGATTTTGATCTCCATCTCTTTCTCTCCTCTAACCCCATCCTCCCCCATACCCATGATCAACTCCCCTCGGCTCTCTCTCTCTCTCTTCCCCTTGATCCTCTACTCCTATACATACCCATAACCCCCATCGTTCTCTCTCTCTCCCCCAACCCCCTAACAGCCACCCTCTCTCTGCTGTATAACCCCGCAGTCTCTTTAATTTATCTCCTCATCCCCAAAAGCCTAACCCCCTCGATCTCTATTTCTTTCTCTCCCATAAATGCCTCCTCCCTACTAAACCTAACCCCGAATTCTCTATAATTTATCTCCTCATCCCCAAACCCCTAACCCCCTCGATATCTATCTCTTTATCTCCCCTAACCCCCTCCTTCCTACTAAACCTAATCACACACTCTCTCTATCTACCCCTAATTTTCTCTTTCTATACCCTTAACTTCTCCCTCTCTCTCTCTACATGTAGCCTCCCTATCTCTCTCACTAACCCCCCTCCTTTTCCCTTACCTCTAGCCCCCGATCTCTCTCTTTCTCCTAACCTCCCTAATCGCTACCACCTGTCTCACTCTCTCTCTCTTTCCCCAATCCGTAACTATACTCCCCATCTCTCTAAATTCCTTACTCCTCCAAAACCCCTCAAGTGTCATGATCACTATCTCCTTCTCTGAACTAATTCCCCTCCTCCCCCATACCCCTAACCACCACCCTCATCTCTCTTTCTCTCTCTCAAACCCTTACTCAACCTACACATAAACCCCATCACTCTCCATCTCCCCCTACTTCCTAACATCCCCCCTCTCTCTCTACCGCTAAATTATCTCTCTCTCTCTCTCTGTCCACTCAACCACCTTATCTATATCCCTAAACCCCCTCCTTTTCCCCTACACCTAACCCCCACTCTCTCTCCTAACCACCCTCACCCCTATCACCTCCCCTCTCTCTCTACTTCAAACCCCACCACTCCTTAACTATTCCCCCCTTCTCTATAAGTGTCGTACTCCTCCCCAAACCCTGAAGCCTCCTGATGTCTATCTTTTTCACTCCCCCAAGAACCCTCCTCCCTTATACCCTAATCAACCCCTCATATCTCTCTCTCTCTCTCAAACCCCTCTCTATCTCCCCCTACTCCCTAAACCCCCCTCTCTCTCCTTCCCAAAATTCCAACCCTCCTGATCTCTATCTCTTTCCCTCCCAAAATACTCCTCCCCCATACTGCTAATCACTCTCATTATCCCTCTCTATCTATATATATTTCTCTCTCTCTCTCTGAAACCACTACTCCCCCTACCTATAAACCCCACCCCTCTCTATCTCCCCCTACTCATGAACACCCCCAGCTCTCTCTCTCTCTCTCTCTCTCACACACACACACGCACACACACACACACACACACACACACACACACACACTCCATCAATGACTCCCACCCCTATCTCTAACCACCCTCTTCCCTATCTCTCACACTATGTTCCTCCTCCTAACCCTTAATAACATCCTCTCTCATTCTCTCTCTCTCTCTCTCTCTCTCTAGTAATCCTACACCTACCTCTAACCCCCACCACATTCTCTTTACCCCAAACTCCTAAAATGAACATCTAAATTTCTTTCTCTCTATACACCTAACCCTCCTCTCTTAGTCCCTAAACCGCCTTCTCTCTCCCCAACCCCTTCCCTTCTCTCTCACACTCACCCCCTTACTCCCACCCCTACCAATAACCACACTCCTCCCTCTCTCTCACTCTCACCTTATCCCACCAACCCTTACAAACCCCCTCTCTCATTCTCTATCTCCCATTCTCCTCCACCTACCCCTAACCCCTCTTTCTATCTCTTACCTAATCCCTCTACCTCCTACAACCTATCTCTGTCTCTCTATCAACCCTCTTCTCCTCCACCTACCTCTAACCCCCGCCACTCTATCTCTATGATCCTCAAAGTACCCTTAACCCCCACCGCTTTATCTTTCCCCCAAGACACTAACACCCACCCTCTCTCCCTCTCTCTCTATACCACTAATCTACCCTCTTTCCCAACATCCCTATCCCTCTCTCTCTCTCCCTAAAACCATAACACCCCCCATTTCTCTCTCTCATAATCCCCCTAAACCTAACAACTTCTCTCTCTCTCTCTTATAATCCTCCCTACCACTAAAAACCCTCCCATCTCTTTCTCTCTCTCCTTATACCCACCATTATGTTTAATTTCCCTCATCTTCCCCAAACCCTTAACCACATCGATCTCTATATATTTCTCTCCCTCAACCCCGCTCCTCCCCACTACCCCTAATCCATATCCCTCTCTCTCTCTCTCTCTCCCTACTCCAAACTACCCCAATCCTCAACTCCCCCCCCTTCTCTCTAACTTCCCTACTCCCACATAAACCTCTAACCCTCATAATATCTCTCTCTCTATTACCCCACTCTCTCTCTCGCTCTCTCTCTTTCTCTCTCTTCCTACTCCACACCCCCCCACTCCTCAACTATAACCCCCTTCTCTCTTACTTCCTACTCCTTCCCAAACCCCTAACCCTCCTTACCTCTCTCTCTTTCTCTCCCCCAAACCCTTCCTCCACCCTATTCCTAATAACCCCCCCTCAACTAGCTCTCTCTCTCTCACAAACACACACACAAACACACCTTCCCCATACACCCCCCCCTTTATATCTAATTTTCCTCCTCACAAACCCCTAACACCCTTTATCTCTATCTCTTTCTCTCCATCAAAACCTCTCCACCCCACTACCGCTAACCACCCTCTCTCTCTCTATCCCCTCTTATCTCTAACTAACCTCTTTATCAGAAAACCATAAACTCTATGAAGTCTTTCTCTTTCTCTACAAGAACCCCCCACCTACCCTTTCCCATAATCACCAGCTAATATCTCTCTCCCACTCTCTCTCTACCCCTAATCACTCTTTCTTTACTCATAACCCCCATTTCTCTCCCTCTCGCCTCTACAAGCTCTCTCTCTCTCTCTCTCTCTCTCTAGCTTCCCTACTCCTCCCCAAACCGTTAACCCTCTCGATTTCTATCTCTTTTTCTCCACCAACGCCCTCCTCTCCATACACCTAATCACCCCCCTCCTACCCCATAGCCCTAATCATCCCTCCTTGGCTCAATCTCCCTCTTTTCATCACAACCCCCTACTCCTCCACTTACCACTAACACCCACCTCTCTATCTCTCCCCTACTCCCCCACCTACCCCTGAACCCCACCCCTTTCTATCTACCTAAACCTCATAGCACCCACCCTCTATCCCTCTTTCTCTCTCTACTGCTTACCAACCTCTCTTTCCCAAACCTCTCATCTCTCTCTTCCCTACTACCCCTAATATTGAACCCCCTCTCTCCATGTATCCTATAATCCTCCCTACAACTAAACACCTTCAAATCTCTCTCTCTCTCTCTCTCTCTCTATCTATCTATCTATCTATATATATATCTATGGCTCTCTCTCTCTCTATCTATCTATCTATCTCTGAATACTCCACACTTCCCCACTCCTCAATTTCACCCCCTTCTATCTAACTTCCCTACTCTCCCCCAAACCTCTAACCGTCATGATCGCTCTCTCTTCCCCCACTCTCTCTCTCTCTCTCTCTCTCTTTCTCTATCTCCCTACTCCACACCCCCCACTCCTCAACTATACCCCCCTTATCTCTTAATTCCCTACTCCTTCCCAAACCCCTAATCCTCCTTATCCCCATCTCTTTCTCTCACCCAAACCCCTCCTCAACTAGCTCTCTCTCTCTCTCTCTCTCTCTCTCTCTCTCTCACACACACACACACACACACACATACCTTCCCCATATACCCCCCCTATATATAATTTCCCTCCTCTCCAAATCCCTAACCCCGTCAATCTATACATATTTCTATCCCTCAACACCTGTAATGTACCAACTCAGGGTTGTGATACAAAAACTTTCCAATACTATGAATTAATTAAAACAATAATTGTAAGAACTAGATGGACGGAGTATGGACTGGATCAAAGGCTTGGGATGGAAGTGTGGCTCTAATTTTTGGATGATACCTCATCACAATATACTGAGACCATTTATGTTTCAAGAGTAGCAAGCTGCAATCTACTCCAATGCTCCTAGGCCCCTCAGCATATGTAAACTAGTATGGGAGGAAACTTGAATGGAGGAGGGGATGGGTGTTTCATACATAATAGAGGATAAATATAATTTGATTACATTCATTTCACAGTAAAACATCATTCCAGAAATTTTCATAAATATATGAGCAAGTCTCACAAAATTACTAGTAAAATTGTCTTCTAGGACTACTCAACTAGTGTGATTTATGGGCTCCCAAATAGTGCTCAAATGCACAAAAATTTATAAATAGAGACTTGGATCATGACATATGACATATTAATAAACTACATAAACAATAATGACTTCATTTGGATTCATACTCATTCATTTATGAAATACACACTGGAAACTAGTCAAATTCCAGCTAAATCTAGAAGGGGTGGAGAAGCAGTAGAAGAAATCAGAGTTCTGTAAATTTTATTGATATGAATGATATCATGATATTACATCCACTGTCTTTAAATCATAAATAGGCCAATATTCCTCTCATAACACTATGGAAATATCTCTCTTATTCTACATAAGAAACTAGCTCCAGAAACTCATAGAAAGCATGAAGATTTGAACTCTGAACTGGATGATGATACTACTGATATTCATATTTAATTTGATCAGCTACAGGAACTTCAAATAAAATCAATTAAAATGGTTCAATTCCATCATCCTCTCACAGAAAGCTGGTGCACATCTCCCAACTTGGCTAGGGGCACATCTCCCAAGTCTTCGAGGAAAAATTGCACTCATACAATTTCTCAAACTGAAAAAAAAGATGTGAATGTGGTGCACATTGGATTATTTATATATTTTGGATGACTTGTGGAGAAATTATTCATGGTGAATGTTCCCTCCTTGAGTGGATAAGGAAAGCTTGTTTTCCTTGTTTTCCTTTTGCTTTACTTTCCTCCTTTTTCCTTTTCTGATTGCTTTGCTTTGGATTTCCTTCTTTTTCTTCTTTTTCTAAACTTTCCTTCTTTTCTGAACTTTCCTACTTTTCTGACTTTCTTTTTTTTCCCGATTTATGTTGCTTTTCCCGATTTATTCTTCTTTTCTATATTTTTCTTGATTTTCTAGATCCATGTGCTTTCCTTTGACTTCTTCCTCAAGTCTCTCTCCTCCAACCATATCCACTAATGCGCCCTAGTGGAGAATTATATCCATTTATTCAACATAAAAAATATATTAAATGCATCATAAATAATTAGACCAAGTGGATAATAAAATTTGGATAAAATTAAATTGTCATGTCCCAAATTTGGCATTGGGTCACAATGACCTAATAAAATTGGCCCTATTCATTAGAGTTTGTCAAATTGATGCTAAAGGTCAAATAATTGCCAAGGAGAAAAATAACTAGTTTCCTAGATTTGGGGTGGAAGCTTTGGGATTTGGAATAATGGGGATAATAAATTATGTTGGAACGTTGGGATGGCATAAATATTTAATAAAGGAGATAAATAAATATATACAAGTGAAAATCAAAGTGCCATTTGATCATGAAGACACATGGAGGAAGTGGAACCCACACAAGCTAGAATTTATGTGCCACATGGCATCCTCTTCTTGCAATTTCGAATCCATGGGAAGCCTAATGTTCTTGGGATGAGTTATAAGGTCAATAATACTTGGCATGAGTCAATGAGGTCGAAATATAGAGGAAGAGTATCTCCCATGGAAGAGGAAGAGGCAATTTAGAGCTATTGAGACACTTGGGCTAGATGCCCTAGCTCTATGACAACAATGATGAAGATGCTATGACACCTATGACACAAATCAAACCGGAAGGCTGAAATATGACATATATGACATGTCAGGGCGAAAAATAGACTCCAAGAGGGTGCTCGATGGTGTTAGGGAAGCTAAGATGCTTCCACATGTGATTTGGTGGAAGTGGGAGACTAGGAATTGTTGTACAAGTTGCATTCTTTGGAATCTCTTCCCAACTTGAGTTGGCATGAGTCTCTTGGAAGGAATTCGACCCTGGAGAACATTAGAACTTTATAAATGTCAATAAAAAATAATGAAACCAGCTTTTGATCATTTGTAGAATTTTCAATTGCATTTGTGAAGAGGGAGAGCTAGTGGATGACTAGTTTCTTGCCTTAGCCAATTTCAAGGGTGAAAGATTCCCATCCAAGTTGGTAATTGGAAAGGCCATTTAAACCTTTCATTTGGAGCTTTAATGGAGTATTTATTTGCAGGTGTAAGCTATAGGGAAGCTCATGGTTTCTTCTATTGCAACTCACTCCTTCAACCATTTCCAGTTTTGATGACATATTCTTGATCCTTGAGGGAGGGCATTTTTGGTGAGATATTGTAATATTTGGGGGATATTCTAATGCCACATTTATTTTTTAATATGAATTAAATACTCTTTTCTTCATCTCCAGAAAGTTTCAGGTCGAAATTCCAAGTAGAAATGTATAAATCTCACTTTTAATGAAAGAACAGTGCCATTTCCCCACTACCTTGTTGTGAACCAATGTAATGCTGATGATTTCGAATGAATGGATGATTATATGATAAATTTGTGATTAATGGACTGCCATGGATGTATTTTAAAATTTTCATGTACTGTACTTAATCATTTGAAGTATTTTTACTCAATTTAATTGCATTGGGAGAAGAAATAGTGCCATTTCCCCAAAGGTCGAATGGGTGATTTTTGCAGCTGAATGGGATAGGGTTGGAACAGATATAATAATCAATAAATGGTTCACATGAGACCTTAATAAAATCCTTAATACATTACCTACCTCTGTTCATAAATTTGAGTGGGTTTGGAGGTATTTGGGAAGCCATTTTCAGTACTTACACCAGGGGGATTTGAACCCCAAATTACTAGTAAAATTGCATACTTGGTCCAAAATATTAAGAGAGTTTTTAGAGGTATTTTTGTGGCCATATATCATCCATGAACATCATATTCAAGTCCTAATATCAGTCATATACCTTCCTTGAAGATTTGAAGGCATTTGGAGTCAATTTGAGACATAGAGACCAATACTAGTCAAAGGGAAATTACTAGCAAAGTTCCCTACATTGGCCAGAATTGAAAGAGGATTTGCATAAGTATTTGAAAGGTCCAAAAGCATCCCTGAAACAAATATTTATGTTCTAAAATCATACATATACCTTATCAGAATATTTGGGAGCAATTGGAGCAATTTGGGGACCTAGAGCTCAAAACTAGTCAAAGGTCTAACTAGGAAAAAAAAGTGAAAAATTGCCATTTTAATAAAATTCCTAACAAGGGACATTATAGTGGTATCAGAGCATGGTCCTTGCAACTATGAATTAATATCATACATTGAAGAATAATTTTCAGCCATGTCTTACTATTATGATGAATCCTATGAGTACAATTCTTATGAGGAATATGCAGATGCCTATAAACAATATGAAAGAGAATGTGAATGGTATGAGGAAGAGCTGCCATCATACAACACTTCTTACAATTTCAAGAGGAATGAAGATTATTATTATGACCCTATGTATGATAAATATGAGGATGTCACACCACCAAAGGATAATTCTATGAATGTGTTCCAAAGATGGAAAGCAACATATAACACCTTGCCCCAACAATATCAAAAATATCAAGAATATCTTGCTTTGAGAAAAAATTCACAAAATGCCATGTCTTTTGAGTACTTTGCTGAACATATTTTTGAAAATAGGCCCAAAAATGAAGATGTGGAGTTAGTAAAGAAAGGTTTATGCCCTGCTTGTAAAGAATCTTGGAGAGAGTATCATATATGTGTGCGTTAAATGATGTCCTACTTGAGGAGAGCTTTTGGGAATTCTTCAAAAAGATATTCAAAAGATATTGGTCCCAAGGAAAACAAGGGGAAAAATTCATCAACTTGCTTGAAGGAGCAAAAGGAAGAGACATCACAAGAGCATGAAGAAGATTCTTTTGAAAATATGGAAGATCGTTTCGAGACACCTTCTAGCTTAGACATGAACCAAAGAGTATCTACTGATGGATGCTTAAACTATGAAGGAGTACCTACTAATGGGTGCTCACACCTCTATGTTGGTGACATAGAGATCACTTTTGAAAGTGTTTCTGCAAGCCCAAGTTCCATTAAGCATGATAATGAAGACCTTGTAGCAGTTGAAGAAGAACCAAGATCAACTTCCCCATCACCACTTGAGCTTCATGAAGTTGGTCCAAGCAAAAATGAAGAAGATGAAGATGTTCATTTGCAAGAGCCTCATTTTCTTGAAGGGTCCTTAAAGATGAATGAAAATAAGATCCAAGAGTCCCTCAGCATTCTCCATGACACTCAAGCATTGGTGTCAAATTCTTGTTGGAGAGCTACTTCATTGGAGGAAACATCCTTCCTTGAAGACATGGAGAAGATTCAAAGAGCAATGTGCCACATCAAAGGTAATTTCATGTCTTTGCTTTTTGATAGAAACCATTTGTTTGAGCTTAATGAATTGTTACATGATGCATACTTGAAGAATAATGAGGATAATCAAAAGCTCACACTTCAAAATGAGCAACTTCTTGAAAAGTTGCAAGATACTTGTTTTTCCTCCTATGTTTCAGATTGTCAAATGGTAGATTGTTTGGAGGATTCTCATGACATGGTTGATCATGAGAAATGTGGAAATTTGAATGTTCTTGATGTGTTTGAAGATAAAATTGAAGAGATACAAACACTTGATGTGGTGGAAGAGGAACTTGAATTGTCTCTTGATGAAGGTTATGCAATTTTTAAAGAAGAGCATGATTCCTCTACGTTGGAACTAATATACAACAAAGGTTTCACACTTTTGAAGGAGCTGCATGATACTACCCATATGGATCCTTTCCATGATTAAACTCCTGCATTTTTTGATCATTTGGGTGAGTTAGTTCATTCTCCTACATCCTACAATTCCATGTTTTGCAGCATGAGTCTCAATGAAGAATGGGTGAAAGGGTTCTTTTCGTTGATGCCACATGAGGAGTATGGAACTCCTAGATTTACCTTTTATGATAACATGGTTGGAGCACATTATTACTCACAATTGCAGCATCATCCTTTGTTACTTTATGATGATGCACATCTACATGGATGCACCTATGATATGCATTTGAGTCACTTGAAGACTCATGGTTTTTCTTGCGCAACACTTAGTTCATTTGATGTTGGAGGAACTTAATCCAACACTTGGGTGAATAAATTTGTGATTGGAGAAATTTTTTGTCAGCAGCCACATACTTTGATATATCTTTATTATTCTCACATTCAGGAATGTATGGGTGAGACTTCTTTGAGTCCTTTGAAGTCTCCTTGTTTTTTATGCTCATTATTTGGTTCAGATTTTAGTGGAGATTCTTCATTCACTTCTTGGATGAAGGAATACATGGATGAATATTTTGATGCATATCACATCCATTTGGAGCAGCATTATAGGACATGGGATCCTCACCTATGTCATTGGAGAATATTTGATGCGTCACTTGAAGATTGTATGCACTTGGAAAATGGTGGTCTACATGCTTGGAGGTATAAGCACTTTCATGACTCTTTGATGAAGCATCTCCTTGATGTACATTTTCATTATGTTGTTATGTACTTTGATGATATATATTTTGTACTCATGATGTTTGGAAGAATGCATACAAGAAAATGGGATCCAAGAATCCTCTTATCTAATGGCATGGGTTGGAGAGCACTCTTAATTGTTGGGGTGCAATACAAGTAATGGGACCCTGTGATCATTTTTGTCTCATTGGTTTCAATTTTTTTTGGGAAACAAGTAGTATGGGGGATGGATTCTCCACTTAATAAAGTGATTTTAATCAGAGTAGTGCAGCAGCAAGCATGGTGGTTCCTCTCTAAAATCTTCATGGAATCTCCAAGACTCAAGGTTGGGAAATTCAGTGGCAACTTCAAAGAATTATACAGAAAGCAGGTTCTTCAACACCCATGTTTGGAATTGCTTGAGGACAACCAATATTGGGAAGGGAGGATTTTTCATGTCCCAAATTTGGAATTGGGTCACAATGGCCTAATAAAACTGGCCCTATTCATTAGAGTTTGTCAAATTGATGCTAAAGGTCAAATAATTGCCAAGGAGGAAAATTATTAGTTTCCTAGGTTTGGGGTGGAAGCTTTGGGATTTGGAATAATGGGGATAGTAAATTATATTGGAACATTGGGATGGCATAAATATTTAATAAAGGAGATAAATAAATATATACAAATGAAAATCAAAGTGGCATTTGATCATGAAGACACATGGAGGAAGTGGGACCCACACAAGCTAGAATTTATGTGCCACATGGCATCCTCTTCTTGCAATTTTGAATCCATGGGAAGCCTAATGTTCTTTGGATGAGTTATAAGGTCAATAATAATTGGCATGAGTCAATGAGGTCGAAATATAGAGGAAGAGTATCTCCCATGGAAGAGGAAGATGCAATTTGGAGCTAGTGAGACACTTGGCCTAGATTCCCTAGCTCTATGACAACAATGATGAAGATGCTATGACACCTATGACACAAATCAGACCTGAAGGCTGACATATGACATATATGACAGGTCAGGGCTAAAAATAGACTCCAAGAGGGCGCTCAAGGGTGTTAGGGCAGCTAAGATGCTTCCACATGTGATTTGGTGGAAGTGGGAGACTAGGAATTGTTGTACAAGTGGCGTTCTTTGGAATCTCTTCCCAACTTGAGTTGGCATGAGTCTCTTGGAAGGAATCTGACCCATGGAGGACATTAGAACTTTATAAATGTCAATAAAAAAGAATTAAACCAGATTTTGATCATTTGTAGAATTTGCAATTGCATTTGTGAAGAGGGAGAGCTAGTGGATGACTAGTTTCTTGCCTTAGCCAATTTCGAGGGTGAAAGATTCCCATCCAAGTTGGTAATTGGAAAGGCCATTCAGAACTTTCATTTGGAGATTTAATGGAGTATTTATTTTCAGGTGTAAGCTATAAGGCAGCTCATGGTTTCTTCTATTGCATCTCACTCCTTCAACCATTTTCAGTTTTGATGGCATATTCTTGATCCTTGAGGGAGGGCGTTTTGGGTGAGCTATTGTACTCTTTGGGGGAGATTCTAATGCCCCATTTATTTTTTAATATGAATTAAATACTCTTTTATTCATCTCCAGAAATTTTCAGGTCAAAATTTCAAGTAGAAATGTATAAATATCATTTTTAATGAAAGAACAGTGCCATTTCCCCACTATCTTGTTGTGAACCAATGTAATGCTGATGATTTCGAATGAATGGATGATTATCTGATACATTTGTGATTAATGTACTTACATGGATGTATTTTACAAGTTTCATGTACTGTACTTAAGCATTTGAAGTATTTTTACTCATTTTAATTGCATTGGGAGAAGAAATAGTGCCATTTCCCCAAGGGTCAAATGGGTGATTTTTGCAGCTGAATGGGAGAGGGTTGGAACAGATATAATAATAAATTAATGGTGTAAATGAAACCTTAATAACATCCTTAATACATTCCCTACCTCTTTTCATAAATTTTAGTGGGTTTGGAGGCATTTGGGAAGCCATTTTCAGTACTTACCCCAGGGGGATTTGAACCCCAAATTACTAGTAAAATTGCATGCTTGGTCCAGAATCTTAAGAGAGTTTGTAGAGGTATTTTGGTGGAAATATCTCATCCATGAACATCATATTCAAGTTATAATATCATTCATAAACCTTCCTCGAATATTTGAAGGCATTTGGAGTCAATTTGAGACCTAAAGACCAATACTAGTCAAAGGGAAATTACTAGTAAAGTTCCCTACATTGGCCAAAATTGAAAGAGGATTTGAATAAGTATTTTAAAGGTCCAAAAGCATCCTCGAAACACATATTTATGTTCTAGAATCATCCATATACCTTCTCATAATATTTGGGAGCAATTGGAGCAGTTTGGGGACCTAGAACTCAAAACTAGTCAAAGGTCTAACTAAGGAAAAAAGTCAGAAATTGCCATTTTAATAAAATTCCTAACAAGGGACATTACATAAATTAACACTCTTAATTAATTAATTAATTGCCTGTAATACAAAATTTAACCCCATTATACTGAAGTTGTCTCCTCAACCCAAGGGATTGGTTCATTATTGAGGGGACATGACAGTCCTCCCCACCCAAGATTGCTTGTCCTCAAGCAATTCCAAACTAGGATGTTGTAAGATATGTTCACCTTCCCAAGTAGCATCTTCACTAGGTATTCCTTCCCACTACACCAAAAATTCCTTAAGGATTCTGCTCCTTAGCTTCTTCTCTCTGACTTCCAGAATCATCTAAGGGATCAGTGCAAAATTCGCTTCATCATCAAGGGGTGGAAAGTCTTTTGAATATTTGACTTGCTTCCCTATTTCTTTCTTCAAATAGGACACATGGAAAACATTGTGAATAAGGCTGCCCGGAGGAAAATCTAGCTCATAAGACACTTCCCCGATCTTTATCAAAACTTGGTAGGGTCCATAGAACCTTGGCTGCAACTTCTCAACACCTTTAGACTTCAGTGATGATTGTCTATAGGGCTGCAACCTCAAGTATACCAGATCTCCAACTTGGAAAGCTCGCTCAACTCTATGCTTGTCTGCATGTATTTATGTTGATTTTGTGCTACCTGCAAGTTGTCCTTGAGAGTCTGGAGTATGTCTTGACTCTCTTGGAGCCAATATTTTGTTTTTTTCTATGTCTTTGTTGAATCCTCGGATATGCTAGAATTATCCCAAGAAGCAACGCAAAAGAGATACCTCAGTCGAAGGATTCGAATAATCCCACGCAAGAATTACCCTATCCAGAGATATAAAAAGACACAGAGAGAGAGACATAGAGAGATAAAGAGAGATGGAAGACATAAGAAAGGTATGCCCATTGTCACTATTGAAGAAACAATGTCGATATTTACTCCTTATCATTAAACATGTCATCACTTGTGAAGGTCATTTTGGACTCATTTTCTACTATCACATTTAGCTTGCCCATCAGTTAATGATTATGATCACTAATGAGTTTTCTATTTCAAAATCAAATTTGAGATGTATTAGTTTTTTAAATTAGATATATCATAATATGTTTAACTATTGTGATAACTGAAGTAGCTCTTCATTGCTGAGATCATTCAAGTTTATTTGATTGTGAAAATAATGAATGATAAACTACTGCAATTACTAAATTTTGTATTCATACTCTTTATTGATCTTAATTAAATACTTTTTAATTTCAATCTATTCCTTAATTAATTCCGTAAAAATATGTTCAATTTTAATTAAATTTTTTATTTCATAAAAATAAATATGATATTTAGTTTTTCAAAATGTTTTTCAATAAGCCCCTGAATGGGGTGATAGGGATGAGAAATTTGGTGAGTGAACATCTGTAACTCCATGCAATGGCGTGTCTCCCAAACATGACCCTCCCTACATGTAATTAAATGACGAAGTGATGGTTGGGTTGTCTTCTCAGCCTCCTATGGTGGGATAGGTTTGGCACATTGTGAAATGGCCGTACAATGGGTTATCAGTGATCTGGATGGGTAGGTGATGGGATATATTTGAATCATGATTGGGTACGATGCTATATCAAAGGCATGTGAGGTATTGATGAAGCAGGTCGTGGGGTTTTTGATGGCATGAAATCGGTTTCTCTAGACGCTTTCACTAGTGAGTATCTAAATGGACACATCAGGTGGTAAGCCAATTCAATTATCCTATGAACATTTATTTTCTTGTCTGATATTTTTTGGTCCTAAGGAAGGAGATATTTATAAATATGTGGCAAGTTTTTGCGATTCATATTTAAGTTTGACATTGAGCGAAGTGAGGATGGCTCTGTTCTAGCCTTATCAACATTTGCAGTTTAGGGGTTTCTTGGTGCTGATAGGAAGGGGTATTTCTGGGAATCCACATACCCGTGGCTAGTTGTTCTTCCTCTCACCATGGCGTGTTGAAGTCGAAACATGAGATCACATCAGGGAATTAGTATTCGAGGCTCAACCCATGCTCAATTGAAGGCTATGGATGCTAAAGAAATATTTTATCACGAAATCCCTCTAGAAATTTGAGCTTAGATTTCCATACATGAGAATCAAGTCAAGGAGGAAGAGTGTTTTACCAATCCAGAGGAAATTGAGGAATAAATGTGGCCCTGGGTCTGTTATTTAGACAGTACCCACTCCATGGATACCAAGTATTATAAAACCCCAGCATTGTATTGGACCATAAAGTCACTGCTTGGTAAAATCCTGCTTGAGACAAAGGAGGAGAGGAATGAGCTATTGTTGTAAATGTATGAGTTGAATGCCAGGATTAACTTCCTCATCAAGGAAACCATGGGAAAGGATAATGAAGCATATTCCTAGGCTCACAAACTGGAGGTTTTATTCACTACTATTTCTGATGATGACACGACAAAGTAGTTTTTATTATTCACAAGTCATTTTCATTCTTTTTGTTATCCTAGTTATATTCAACAATTTTTAGATAATCTTAGTAGCTTATCATAGACATATCAATCTTCTCTTGCTATTGATGATAAAATTAATATTTATAAATGATCTAGTTTCCCACTAGGCAGGATGATTTTGATTATGCTATAACTTTTATTTTAGTTTAATACAAATCTTGAGCTTCACAAAAAAATGTTTTGCAATAATAGATTCAGACATACTAAGTTCATTGTAAACACTTCCAAATTGAATGGAAAATTTCATAGTGGATGGAATAGACTTTGTTAAGATAATACGTTTTTCCTTGCATTCTAACTATTTCCCATGGAATATATATCCTTGGTGAACCCACCAGGAACGTCCCCTCATTTTGAGGATGGTACCCACGGTAAACCATACTCTTCATGGCTCAAGGACGATACAAAAATATACTCCTTAAAAGCTCAACATGCCACTTACTAGAATTGATACTAGGTGGGGAAGGTAGCAATCATTCTTCCCAACCAAGTGAGGTAGACCCAATTGACCCATTGCATGCTATTTATATATCAAACATTGTGATAAGATGGAGAGGATGTTCTTCAACTAAATTTAATTATTTTTCAATCAACCCTTTCATACAATCACATAATACTACATAGATAAACACATTGCACATTAAATTGATTTTATCTAGATAAAATGATTTAAAAAATATTTAAAGTTAAATATTCTTATCTATAACCTTATAACAGACAATTATTTGCAATCTTTGCTAAAATATTTAGATGAAATATAACAATGTTTTGTACTTATAGTAAATATTTTATTTTTTTATTTTTTAACAAAGAGTTACGAATTACATATAATGTAAATTGCAACATTTCAATTAAAATTCAGTTAAATTACATCTCTACTTATTTGGTGTCTAACTTAGTTTGAATTATAGTAAGCATAGATAGGTAAAATGGATCAAACACATATTTCTTTCTAGTATGAGATTATCAAATTTAACCTTTACGTGCCCCTTTGAGGAACTTCAACATGAAATTTAACATACTATTTGGAATTTGCTATGATGTCATGTTTTGGTTGTAAACATTTAATATCTTTCTATAATGTTTAACCATTTTTTTTATTGTGAATCCTTTGTTGTACTACAAGAAAATACAATATATAGATCAAAATATTTACAAACATGATTAAGTGAATCAAACATGTTTACAAACTTGATTAAATAAATTAAACATGTTTACATGTTTTTGTATTAAATTATATACTCTACAATTATTTTTAAATATTATTATTATTTTTTGATTAATTTTGATAAAATTTACATTATTATCCTTAAATCTACAAAACCTTATTTCTTCAACTTTTTATAAAGTGATAACGTGAACCATATTAAATCATGAAAATAATTCTAATTAAATCAGTTTTGATTTTTTTTTAAATTAATTTGTTTGATTAAATATTTTATTAAATCATAAATATAATTCTAAAGTTTTATATTATATATGCAATGAGATAAAAAGGTCTCCATAAGTAAATTTATTTAAGTACTTTTTTTTTCTTAACATGTCACATTACTCCTATATTATAAGGTTATCAAAATGGAAGGATGATCTCCATAATTATTATTACTTATTAGGGTTTTTGAAAATAATTTAATTATTTTCAACATGATGGTTGAAAATGGTTGTTAACTTAGGAAAAAAAGAAAACACATTGAAGGAAAACACTCCAAGAAACTAGTAGTCAACTATGGGTTTTGGGATTCCAAGTTGGGATGACATCCACCTTGGGAGGAGATCAACCACCACCTGCACTAGATGAAAACACCTTCAGATCGTTGATCCAATCCTTAAACAAAGTCAGTTCCATACTTGAATCGTCAATATTTATCAAGAAATTGTCAGATATTCTTGAAGTCGTCATTCTTGCAATTATGGCCAGGAAATAGGCACTAGTGATGTCAAAGCGAGTTCTTATTAGACAATTTACTAGAATATGGAAATCTCCTAAATCCATGCAGATTTGGATTTAGAAAAAATAGATAGTACTAATTAAAGGTAGGATGACACACTATTTTTGTGGAAGATTTTTTTACGCTTTTTAGTTTGAATTCAAAGTAGCCAGAGATTTAATATTTTGTAGTGGTTTGTATTTCTTAAACAACAAAGGAATGTACCTAAATAGTTGGAATCCTGAATTCAATCGGACTCAAACATCCCTTCAACAGTCCCAGTTTGGGTAAGATTACCTCATCTTCCTCTTCACTGTTGGGGAGTTGATTCTTTGAAGGATATTTGGAATGCTTTGGGAAAATTCATAGATAAGGAAGATCCAAAGAAAGGAATATTTTAGTGTTCTTGAATATGTGTGAAAGTCGATCTTGAAAAAGGACTCCCTGAAGCAAAACATATTGTTTTGGATAATTGGAGCCATTATCAATAGTTGGACTATGAAAAATTACCATTTACGTGCAAGATATGCCATGCTTATGGAAAATTACAAAATACTATAAAAAAGCAGTAGATTCAGTCTATGCATCTCAGAAACTAGATGATCAATGGAATCAAGCTGTTAAGAAGTCCAAGAAGGTAGTTAGTTCCAACCTTATTAACATTCCTTCATCGTATTTGGAAGCCAATGCGCCTGAACCACCACTGCATTTCACAATGAATCAATTTGATTCATTGCTTCAAGAAGAACTTCCTATAATATTTACTGAGGTTGTGGCTTCATCGGTAAAATCAACTGGATCAAAATTCCCTACTACAGTCTCATCCTTACTTCTAGGAGGAGATATGGTAAATCTTTGAAATAATAAATATAAGAGACCACTGGAACCTGATGAATCTGAACCAATACAAGAAATGCAGACAGTAACAACAAGGGTAGTAACAAGGAAAAAAGCAAGAAAAGATGCCACTAAGGAAGAAAAATACATGGATGAGGGTGAAGAACGATCCATGCAAAAAAGTAGGGAGAAAACTAGCTAAAGAAGTCCGTGGAGAAATTGCAAATAAGGAAAAGTTTTTGAGGTTGCAATCAACAATGGACCGCAGTATCATCACAAGGTCAAAGAATTTATACATTAAAGGATCAGTTACCCTTGGGAATCCAGGTACTCAGAAGGTAGGATCCACCAAGCCAACACTGAAATAATGAAAAATAGTCTCTTAGAATAGTAGAGGAATGGGGAACGTAAGTAAAGAGGAACCTATGAAACATTTGATAAAAATAGAAAAGCCCTTAATTATTCTTCTCTAGGATACTGAACTACATGATCGGGGAAAAGTAGTGGAAAAGCAGTAATGAGATATCAATAAGTTCAAGAGGTGCTTCTGGAGGAATTAACACATTATTAGATAACTCAGAGTTTGATATGATCGAATCTAAACAAACTCATTGTTGGATCTATTCTTATATAGTAAGCATAGCAATTGGAGCTTGTTTTAAAATATTCAATTTATAGGTTCCTACGCATTATAAAGAAAAACAAGAATGTTAGCAAAATATTGCGAATGAAAGAGAAGTGGTAGGGATAAGGAATTGTATTTTTGTAGGACATTTCAATATAATCCTAACTCATGTAGAAAAAAAGGGGAGGAGTCGGTGTAAGGGATGTTTCAAGAGAGAATTTAGAGGATATGATGTCTGAATGGGATCTAATAGATGTAAAACCAAAAATTGAAATTTTACCTGGTGTAACAAAGGGATTGGGATGGGCTATACAGAAGTTCGATTAGATGGATTTATAATCAGTTGTAGTTACTTAGAATAATACTTGGATATATCATCCACCATTATACCCTCAGCTACTTAAGATCACAATCCAATTAGTTTTTCTTTAACAAAGAAATTAAGTTATGGACAACTGCGTTTTAATTTCAATCATTTATGACTCCATCATACTAAGGCCACTGAGATCATCACAACAACATGGAAAAGGAAATGGGAAGGTTCACCAAGATACATATGGGAATTGAAATTAAAAGAAGTTAAGCATGCACTCAAGTGATGGTCTAAATTCAGTTATGTTGAACCCTTTGTTGAAAAAAATAAAATTCAAGAAGAATTGGCAGAAAGACAAGACCAGATGGAAACGAGAATCCAAATCTACAATAGAGGTTAGAGGAAATGGAAATAAACATAAAAATTCAAGCCATACATAAAGAAGAGGAGGAACATTGGAGACTCCGGTCAATAAGCATGCAGATGCAAGCATGAGATAGAAATACCTCTTACTTTCACAGATAGGAAAAATGAAGACAAATCATAAATAATGTTAAAGAAATCAATATTTCTACCAGGGTCAAACTCATTAAGTATAGTGACATAAAGGTAGAATAATTTCAACATGCTGCATGTACTGGAATGCTAGCCAATATTCCCAATGTAGTTTCTCAAATGGACAATTAGGTATTAGTCAAAGAAGTTGAAGAAAGTGAAGTAAATGCAATATGGAATCTAGATCCTAATAAAGCATCGAGTCCAGATGGATTTTCATTATCCTTTTACTGAAAGTTCTAGGATTTAATAAAATCATATTTGTGTAAAATGATAAAATTGTCTCTAAATAAAGGTGAATTAGGAGGAAATAAAAACTGCTCCTTCTTATCTCTTATCCCAAAAGAAAAAATTCCACTAACTTTTTCTAGATTTAGACCAATTTCTCTATGTAATTCATCGTATAAAATAATCACTAAGATTCTAGCTACCATAGAAAAATGACAATTGTGTGCAATAATCTCAGAAAATCAAGGGGTTTTTATTCCCAAAAGGAATATCCTAGATAATATTACTCTTGTTCAAGAAGCAATCTATTCTATCAACTTAAGGAAAGAGAGAGCCATAGGCGTAATAATGGATATGGCTAATGCTTTTGATAGAGTGAGGCACTCCTTCTTGTTTTCTATTCTCATCAAATTTGGACTCTTATATACATTTATAGGATGGATTAAAGCATGGATAACATCGTTAATGAATGGAAGGCCAACTAAGTTCTTTTAGGGAGAACAAGGTTTGAGACATGGATGTCCACTCTCCCCCATCCTATATATTCTTATGGAAGACTCTTTAAGCCGAATATTGGAATATGAAAGGAACATTGGGAATCCTCCTAACATTAGTATTACAATATGAATTAAGGAATTAAACCACTCCAAGTTTTTTGGCGACACTATCTTGTTGGGAGGATATTTGGTGGTGATAGCAATTCGATTTAAACTCATCATAAAAAAGTACTTAATGTATTTAGGTGGTGAAGTAAACAAACATAAATGTTGTGTATACAGTTGGAACTCATCTCCATGAAACATATAAAACATAACCACCATTTTTTAATTTATTGATGTAAAAGATTGGAACTCATTCAATTATTTAGGATTTCCAATATTTCTTGGCCAGCCTCAGGCTACGGATTGGTGGAGTGCGATCATAAAAATAAGAAAAAAATGGAACAATGGGGAACCCATGTGAAAATCCTCATAGCAAATCTAGGAGATGATGTATACCTCACAAGAGTAATTATGATTAAGCAGGAAAATAGAAGAAGAGTGAACAATACAGTATAATGAGCAACATAATAATATGGTACAGTAGAACTCAGATAGAAGCAATAATACTTCACACACACTAATTAATTAATCACAGTATGGACAAATAAATAGTACAATGGTAGAGAGGATTGGAATGCCTAAGGTGGCAATTCGAATTAGCCTCTCAGAGTGATAATAAGATCAATAGAGTGTCATCGGAGCACAACTAGGTGTCCTCATGATCACCGGAGAGCAACTGGAAGTCTTCATCATCATCAGTGGAGTCATCAATTCTCAAGTAACTATCAACCATCAATCAAACTAACTCTGGTAGGTGTAACTAAGTGTAACTCAATGTAACTAAGTGTAACTCAATGTAACTGAGTGTAACTGAGTGTAACTAAGTGTAACTGAGTGTAACTGAGTGTAACTGAGTGTAACTCAATGTAACTAATTGTAACTGACTGTAAATGACTGTAACTGAGTGTAACTGATTGTAACTGACTATAACTGAGTTTAACTGAGTGTAACTGACTGTAACTGAGTGTAACTAACTATAACTGAGTGTGACTGAGTGACAACTGGACTGGTAGGTGAAGAAGGGTGAGTTTCTCCCTAAAATCAAGGAAGAAGGGTGCATTAAGCAACTAAAGGGATAAAAATGAATAGTGAGAAGCTCCTGCGGGCTGTCTAACTGAGGGCTAGGTGCCGGAATGATGACTGGGATGCATGCAAAATGCATGCAAACCCTAGAATGCATGCAAACCCTAAAAGTGCATGCATGACTGAAAATGTAAATGATCAAAATACTGGTGGGACTAGGATGGAGTATAGGAATATCTTAACACCCCCCCTTAATCCATCCTGGGCCCTGGTAACTAAGACCAAAGGTCACCCAATACAATGAATAATAACAATCAATAAACCAAGGAAGTGGGAAAATTTCATGGGAAACATACCCCCTCCTCAAAAAATAGACTGTAAGGCACACATAAAAATAAATGCTCCAAACTCAAGCATGTGTGATGCTTGGTCATATGTCTAGAGGTATCTTCTTCTTGGGAAGAAGTGGATCGTGCTAAAAAAGCATGTGCTTGTACTTGCTCTTCAGATCGAATGTGATGAGAACAAATCCAACAGTATGAGAATGATCCTTGAACCTGTGATTCGAATCAGCTGAGGTAGGATCAAATCTGTGAAAGTGCATATAGTCTTTTGTCTTCTCCTTCGAACCACCATGGGTGAGATTATGCCAAAAGCAACTATTACATGTTTGCTTGAAATCAAAATCAGATTTAAGACTTTCAAAACAGTTTCTTGAGATCTCCTTTGAACTAGCAGGGGTGAGATCAAAACTATCATATGCATGAGAAATTATCCCAAGCAGTAATTTCTTAGAATCCAAATTAGATCCAAGACTTGAATCATGGTTTCTTGAGATCTCCTTTGAACCATGAGAGGTGAGATCAAAACCAGTAGATGCATGAAAAATTATCCCAAGCGAATGGCAATGGCCATATTCTTCAATTACCTTCTGAAAGCATGGAATTATGATCATATAGTAGTATAAAAGAGGAGATAGCTGGAGAGGAGCGAATGCATTACCTTAAGTAGTTGTTTTGACCTCTGAAATAATCATGTGATCATGATGCAAACCAACAGACTCTGGTGCAAGAGAGGATTTAGGACCTTCTGCAATATCTAGAGTGTGAGCTAGCACAGAAATGGAAGAAAGTTTGAGCATGAGTGGAGAATCTGCAAGTTCTTTGTCAACAACTTCAATATGAGATGATATTGGTTCATGATCTGAGAGATCATCAAGGGGAGCGAATGCAACATGATCTGAGAGACCATCGGGAGGAGCAAATGCATCATGATCTAAGAAACCATCAAGTGGAGCGAATGCATCACCTTGCTTGCTTTTGAAGGGATTTGGACCAAATCCATCATTCTTTTTGCCGAAGCTTTCATGCAGATGAGCCCATAACTCTTTTGGAGTTTAAATATCAATGATGGTCGGGTACAATATGTAATCAGTCATAGTAAGCTTCATTCTTCCAATGTGCATGTCACCTTTATTCAACCATTTAATCTTCTTTGTAGAGGATTCGAACTCTCTTTCAAAATAGCAATCAAAGAGATCATGGCTCTTTAAATATGCTATCATTTTTGGTTTCCATTCAACATAGTTGAGTCGATAAAGAGGAGGGATTTCTTATAAATTCATTGAAGATGTAGAGGACCTTCAAAAACAATATAGAATCACTGCAACTGCTACTGCTGCAAAAATGCAGATTCTGCTGCAACTGCTGCACTCAAAATATTGGTAATAACCTGCAAAAAACTCTCAAGAATGGAGATAAACAATACTCTCAACATGCTCTGACACCATGTGAAAATCCTCACAGCAGATCTAAGAGATGATGTATACCTCACAAGAGTAGTTATGATTAAGCAGGAAAATAGAAGAAGAGTGAACAATACAGTATAATGAGCAACAAAATAATATGGTACAGTAGAACTCAGATAGAAGCAATAATACTTCACACACACTAATTAATGAATCACAGTATGGACAAATAAATAGTACAATGGTAGAGAGGATTGGAATGCCTAAGGTGGCAATTCGAATTAGCCTCTCAGAGTGATCATAAAATCAATAGAGTGTCATCGGAGCACAACTAGGTGTCCTCATGATCATCGGAGCGCAACTGGAAGTCTTCATCATCATCAGTGGAGTCATCAATGCTCAAGTAACTGTCAACCATCAGTCAAACTAACTCTGGTAGGTGTAACTAAGTGTAACTCAAGGTAACTAAGTGTAACTGAGTGTAACTGACTGTAACTGACTGTAAATGACTGTAACTGAGTGTAACTGAGTGTAACTCAATGTAACTAAGTGTAACTGACTGTAACTGACTGTAACTGAGTGTAACTGAGTGTAACTGAGTGTAACTAACTGTAACTGATTGTAACTGAGTGTAACTAACTGTAACTGAGTGTGACTGAGTGACAACTGGACTGGTAGGTGAAGAAGGGCGAGTTTCTCCCTAAAATCAAGGAAGAAGGGTGCATTAAGCAACTGAAGGGATAAAACTGAATAGTGAGAAGCTCCTGGGGGCTGGCTAACTGAGGGCTAGGTGTTGGACTGATGACTGGGATGCATGCAAACCCTAGAATGCATGCAAACCCTAAAAGTGCATGCATGAATGAAAATGTAAATGATCAAAATACTGGTGGGACTAGGATGGAGTATAGGAATATCCTAACAACCCAGTGGCTTAACCTAGTAGGTAGGGTAGTCCTGATCAAAGCAGTCCTCTCGACATTAGCCATTTATTAGAATTATATTTTTTTAGCTCCAGTTGGAGTCTCTAATCATATATTTCGGCTTCAGCGTGAATTTCTATGGCAAGGAGGAAAAGAAAATGAAAAGAAATATCATTTAGTAAACTGGAAACAAGTGTTGGCTCCTATGAGAAAAGGAGGATTTCCAATTTGAGACACTAGTCTACTAAATGAAGTGTTGGTGGAAAAAAAGTTGTGGAACATATCTACGGGTGAAGAAGCATGGTGGAAGGTTGAACTTAATAGAAATACACTGAATCCCCTTGAAACAAAATTATGGACCAACAGTTCATAAATGAGTTGTGCACAAGTAGCTGGAAATTGTGCTAGGATTTTGCAGATATTGTAAAAAACAGCAACTCGTGAATGCCTAGAAATGGGAAAACTATTCAAATATGGGAAGACCACATTCTAGGAAGGCCTGAGTTAAAAACACACTCCTCGTTGAATCAATTGCAAAATTGGATGAGGGAGAATAATATGGATACTTTGGCAGACATCTTAGAGTGGGATGCAAATGGGAAATGGAAGGGTTGGCAGATAATGGATCTCTTGGAGGACTTAGATCAACAATGGAAGAGTATGGAAACCCTCTTAATTGGAATTGCACCTATAGAACACACATTCATGGACATGCCGTTTTGGGGACCCAAATGTTGTAATTATACTATTAAAGAAGGTTATGAAATGCAAAACAACGCCATATGTGATATCTATAGAAATTCAATTTGGACTATAATTTGGAAAAGTCAATCCCTGCCAAAAATAAAGATGTTTAGTTGGGTTATGTTTCATGAATAAATATTAAGTTTTGATAATATTTGAAGAACAGGACTGCATGGACCCTCTCAATGTCAACTATGCAGACATGGAGAAGAAAATGTGAATCATTTATTTTTGGATTGTGATTTTTCTATAGAAGTATGGCACAAAACATTTGAAGGACTTAGTATTAACACAATTAGCCTAAAAAACTCGAGGGAAGCTTTTGTAACATGGCATACAAAATATCTAAGGAATTTCACCAATAAACCATTGATGAAGCAAGTCTATAAGGCCCTCCCCTACTTCGTTATCTAGAAAATATGGTTAGCAAGAAATGATTTCATATTCAAAAACAAAAAAATTGAGGTGAGAGTAGTGGAAAAATAGGCATGGTATATAATGTTAGAAATTGTCAAAGCCAAAGGACAAGCTACCCATCGAATAAAATATTTGAAAACATAGGAAAAATTGTGGCTGGGAATTTTATTAGATAATCCTGTACATAGAATCCAAAGGACCAAACCAAAGCTCAAAGAAAAATCTAAATGTCTGCTGAGAATCAAACCTACTAAGTTGGAATAATGGATTAGAGATCAAAATCAACATATACTATTTTTTTATGGGGCCTTTAAGAACAACCCAAGGTTGGTAGGTTCTGGGGTGGGTGCTCTTTGAACCTAGAGGAAAAAAAGTATCTACATTTTCTTGGGGATGGGGGAGTCTTTAAATAATCAAGTTGAGTAAATGGCACTTTAGCAGGGTTTGGAACTAGCTCAAAGTATGAACATAAGTTATCTAACAATTTCCAAAGACTCAATGATTATAATTCATCATTTGGCTCTAAAATTGAACCCAAAAAAAGGAATTCTCTACAAAATTATATGGAAAATACAACAATTGGTAACTAAATTTGATGAGGTTAAAGTATTTCATGTTCTCTGGGCACTAAATCAGAAATCATATATCCAAGCCAATCGTGCTTGTCATCTTGAGAATGGAATAACATAGTTAAATAGGGGGGATATTTGTTACTCGAGAGTCCCCTAACATTGGTGTTCATATACTCGCTTTCATTTATGCTTGGTACAAACTGGACTAACGTGAAAAACCTCCATCATATGAAGCTTGCATTTGAAGACAAGTGGTGGCATCACCTCAGCACTTGGCAAGCTAACATCATATAGGAAATAACATTTAAGGTTGAGATCACTGATGGATTGTTTCATTTAAGTTCGATGATTCTGGAGATATTTTTTGCAGGTGAAATTATGGGAGAATTGATGACCAGTTTGATTGATTTTTCCTTCAATACATAATGGAATGATGAAACAAAAATAGTGGGAAACCGTGTAACTATTTTGGTTTATATAAAGATTGGTATTAACAATAGGGATGCATTTTTTCAAGTTGAAACATGGTGGAGGGAGAAGTCTCGGACTGCTAAGAATCTAAAGGAGTTGAAGGGTTAAATTGATAAGGGATATTAGTCTGCTCATTCTCATAGGCATTAATACTCAACTTATCAACCCTGGTTTCAATGAAAATTGGTGCCTTAGGGTTGAGTATCATTGCTTGGATCTGGAGAACAATTACAGTAAGGAGCACTGTTATATAACTCACCAAGGAGAAAGGTCTCAAGCAGTGGAAATGAGGTTAAAAAAGGTGAGAAACAAAGGAATTTATCCAGAGAACATATACAAATATCTTGACAACATTAGAAATTATCTTCTTCATCTAAAGGTAAACACTCAAACAATATTTTGTTTGCTTGAATCTCTGCATAGGTGGAAGGGTAGAATTACCAGGCCTAACTACCAGGAAGACCATTGCATAGACTTTGAAATTTCTGTAGTTCACAAACCTTTCTACTATAGACTGTCAGTTATTAGATATCTGGTCGTTGGAGGGCGATATAGGTTGAACCATTGCATTATGGAGAACCTAGGGGAACAAAGAGAGCCGATTGTAGGGACCCTAGAAGTCTGCATGGGGAGGGGAAATAAGTAGTGGTTAATATTCTGCATAAGATCGAGGACAAGAACAAAAATTTGGAGGCTATTTTGGCCAGAAACACCTCAATTTTGCAACACCAATTTAAGGCATTGAGTGAGCAAATGAATAAGCTAACCACTAAGATTATCATGGCTGAGGTTGAAACTGAACATATTTAAGGTACAAATTATGTTCAAGAGAGGAAAATTAGGGCATTGCAGAGAAAGGTGAATAGTCAGGAGATGGTGGACTTTTCAAAAATTGGAGAAGATCTAAAGACTCCAGACTTTGAAGATTCAGATAGTTTATATAGAGGAGATTAGAAGCTGACAGGAAATGATAATGAGGTGGATAAAATAAGAAGTGAAATCTATAAATCTTTAGTTAGTCCTCTACTTGAAGGGAAGATGGCAGAAGGTCTGTAAAGGCCATTTTTTCCTTTTTTGATTAGTTTTGTAATGTATTTTCCTTTAATGGGAAATTTTGTAGGGTTTATCTAAGTAAAGCAGATATTCATAATAGAAGGATATAATCTTACATATGAAACCGGAATTTTGATTTTTGTAGAGATCTTTGTAGAATTTTCATATGTAGAAGCAAACTGATGTATATACAAGTTTTTGGCTAGGCCACAACCTCCCTTTTTTTATATCAATACGAAAGCAAATGTTCTTTAAAAAAATGGTTTGTTAACTTTTAATTTCCAACATCATAAAATGAATAAAAAATACAATTGGCCAATTATAGATAACAATAATAAAATGACACATCCAAAATATAAATGTTAAAATAAAACATGTACATATCACTCTCTATTGTCGTCACCCTAATTATCTTCCTCACTTAGCATTATGTAACACCCCAACATTATATATTAGTATAAGCATAATAGCATATGGTAGTAGTGACAAGGTCAAGTAGTATATACAAATAGAAAGGAATATGTGCATTGTAATTTAATTAAGGTTCATGGATGACAAGTGTGTCATCCATGCAAGAATTAAGAAATTGAGTAAAATATGGAAATTAAGTAATAAAAATGGGCAAGACCAAGAGGTGGGGGCTGGTTGGTGTTTTTTTGGGTTGTTTGCTTGTTTGTGCTCATTTTATGGTTATTTGTGAGGGGAGTTGTTGGAGAAGGAGACTAAGAAGGAGGAGATGACTGTACATAAGTTAATAGAGGAAAAAGTAAGATCTCACCTGGGTTGACATAGGTTTAATTGTTGAGGGCTCAAGTGCTTCAGCTTTTTCTAGGGTTTGGTTAGATAGAGAGTTGTCCCCCCAACTATTGTTGCAGATAGAGGGGCTGATGGTTGATTGACGACACGGTTTGCAAGAAAAATTGGTTAAGCTAGTCATCGATCAGCTAAGTGGAGATGCTTATCGCTAGTTTACAGTTTTTGGATTTCTGCTAGTTATATAAGTTGTATTAGAATGGTTAATTGGTTTCTTAAGGATAATGAATCTGATAATCAATACGCTCATGGTATTTTAGTTCTTTATGAAATTACCTCAAGGAATATGTCATTTAATTAGGTTTAAAATATGTCATAATAAAATGGGTTATTACATTTGGTATTAGAGAAAGGTTCAAACCCTAGGGCCTCTCAACCCTCTCTTGAAATTTTTGAAATTGGCTTACTATGTTAAATGTTAATTGTCTTAGTGCATTTTCAAGGGACCCAGAAATGCCCTGCTACCTCCCCTTCACAATAAAGGACATTTCCATTGTGGATGGACCCAATGCCCTTCATATAGGGGATTTTGTGCATCTTGACATTTAATATTAGGGAACCCCATACATATCTTCAAAGGCTTCATTACTAGTGTCTTTGTCATTCCAATGGTTATCCAATGATTGCTTCAACAAACTAGTTTCTTGTTGTTGTTTGCGTGCTTAATCTCGACATAAGTCCTTTTTTAGGAGTATTTTGATGGTAAGTTTGCAACAAGTTTTTTTTCACTATTTTACAATTTAATTTGTGCGTTCAATGAGCTTTGATGACCTAAGTGTGTGTTTTCATTGTTTTTTATCAGTCAAGGTCATTGTTGCAATCGTGGTTTTTTTATTAGTTTTGGATGTATATAGGTGACATGAAAAACACTTCTTTTAATTTTTCATGAATTCTTGTTTGCCAAAAATATTGATTAGATGTTCTTTTTTATCGTTGAATTCACTAAAACAGGAAAAATAACATAATACTGCAATTTGATATTGTTTGATGGCCTTATTAATTGTCTAGAATATTTTGTTTTCGTAATGTCCCCATCCCTCAATCCGACCAATAGGAGGGGAAATTAACTAAACCAATGCCTCTAAATTTCTCCCCATAACCACAATTATGAATTTATACAGCTAAAATGGATGTGCAGACATGGAAATAAAAACACACAGTGGAAACAAAATTGATCCACACACACATAACATACAATTTATAGGCATAATTATCACATGAATACAAATAAAATCAATGCCCGTCAAATACATAAGAATAATTATCTTAAACAAAAAAGATCCAAGCAACTGGTTGTGTAAGAGTGATTTTCCACCCAGCCATAGGCACACTATCCAACATATACTCTTTCTGCTAAGAGGCCACCCCAAAGATAGGCTATGAGGCCACCAGGACAAAGGAACACCTACAGGATTCTCTCTCTCATCCCACAACCCATTATTCCCACTGTGCTTAGCCAAAATCTCCAACAGATCTCTACAGGGGTCTCACTAAGCCTTCATAGCCATGGCACTCCTTCTAGCTGCCCCACACAACACAAGGAAGGAATTTCCCTTCACTGATCCACATTTCCCTCAGGAAATACGTGTGTGTAGTAAGATTCCAACCCGATGTAAGCTATTGGAGAACCTCCTACAACACTAATCCATGGATTCTCAAGCATCCAAAAGTAGCATAACTCAATGGGTAAATGTTCCTAGCTTGCCCAACCTCCATGCTCATCTACAACCATCTATTTTCCCTTCCAAAAATGCAGCTTTGTCTTCAAATTCGAATTTCTGGGTTTAAAACAGTCTGGTAATGGACGCGAACAACAATGGAAAACTCTACGTAGTGTAGGAACATGTATGCGATAATGATCAAAAGAGTGTTGAATCCAAGGATATGAGGTAAGGGTGAAAATACAATTGAAATAGCTTCTAACCATAGAATAAATAAGATTGTTGATAGCTGATATAATTGTCACAACCCCCATGCTTTAATAACTACATGAAGTGACTTTTCCCACCAACCTCACATATGCATTTAATGATTGGATTTAATAGTGATCAAGAGAAGGTAATTGGCTCATTTAAGACACATGGTATATTTTGGATAGTTCTAAGGTTGACACATGGAAACATAGGATTTGGTTTCCCCATAGGCCCCCTTCCTCTTCCCCTCTGGTGGAATCATATCCCCTCTAGTGCTCTTTACACAACCATCTTGGACTATTTTATTAATTTTCAACACAATATTTACATACATTTCGAATGGACATGATAAGCCAACCATATGGTCCAAATAAAAATATATACATCATACATTCCTAGCCATTCACTAGTTGGGCCTTGGCCTTGAGCTCCACACTAGGAATCCATACAAGCATATTTACATTATTTACATAATTTTGATTAAATAAATTACAAGTCAAAACTGGGGGTATTACACTTTTTCGTTTAGACAAATTACTGCAAGTTATAAAGAGATTTTAAACTAAAATTTAGTCAATTTTATTTTCTTAATAAATTTGTATATTGAGATTTATAGATTGCATAATATTTGTTTAATAAGAGTATAATTTTTTGATATCACTCAACATCATGTGTGAGATAGTCATTGCTGGTTTAGTAGTCAGGGAAGCAGTAAGTTTCTAGATTTATGTGTTGTTCCAGTCAGGCGGTAGCTAATCTTGAATGAAAAGAAGTAACATTCAATCTTCTTCAACTATTATTCGGATTCATTGAGCTTTGAACCCATGTGCCATATGAAGCCAAGGAGATAACAATTGAGATATGGTATCATGCTTTAATATTAGTGCAGTTAGTTGTTATGTTCATCTATTCCATTTATCTCTGTTATTCCCTGGCTTGGCCTAAAGAACTAAAAAATTCTATGTCTCAATCCTCCATGGATTTGATCCTCTGGAGAACATCCAATTTAGGTTTGAATATCATGAGGTTTTAGATCCCTTGTAACCCTAAGTGGTCTTATACTGAGTGAATATTTTCTTTAAATCTAGTATTAACCTATTGGCATATTGGATCTCCAACATAGACTAGATTCACTTTGTTAGAACCTGGTCTTGCATGAGAACGCAATGCTTATAGCTATGAGAGATTATGGAAAAACCCTAAATGGATATCAAAGGGAAGGGACACATAAAGTGGAATACTTTTTTTTTTTTTTTTTTAAAGCATGTATACTCATGTAGAATCTATTCCATCAAAAATTGATGCTTCAAGTTGCAAATAGTTGTGAATGGAAGAAATGATATTTGTATTGGATCCAATCCACAAGTTGATTTTGCAGTGACAATGGCAACATTAATTGGTATATTATTTCCTTTTGGAAGCAATAATGTCCTGGTAGAATGAATGAGTGTAGTATAATGTAAAGTCATAATTTTTTCCTTAAGTCATTAATTCGAATCCACCAGGTCTCCATTATGTAGTTCGGATGTAAGTGAATGTAAGTGAGGGTCAATATTTGCTTGAAATTCCTTTATTAAAGAATTGATCCTGTATTTACTTGTCTCCATTATCTGTGGATGGCGTGATGGATGTACTATTGCAGTGGTTGGTACCAACAGTAATTATAGAGGACTTACAAACCCATAAATTTATAGCTTAGGTGCACAGACATGATCTAAACCGAGTAGCAGGTCAAACCATAAGATCATTTAGGGTCAGAATTTACAGCTCTTCGAAATAATAAGCTTTATCTCCAGAATATGTTCTTAAAAGCTGCCTCTCTAGCTCCCCTTTTTTCAAGATTCATTCTATGAATCTCATACCCCAATTATTTTGGCTCCCCTTTTTTCAAAATTCATTCTATGAAGCCCGTACCCCAATTCTTCTAATATGCAGAGGCTTCGCAAGCTTTCTCATGCCATGACTGAATGCATAATTTGTAGTGTATTTTTGAAACATATGGGTGGTTGGATTTTGTGGACTTGCAATGTTGAGATAATGCAAATGAACAATCATGTTGCAAAAAATCCAAGCTCATGGCCATATTTGGAGAAACAGGCTTGTGCTTGGAAATTGAAATAACAAGGTTTTGGGTTTAACAAGGTTTTAATCTTCAACTGTCCTCACCAACTACAAAATATGGTCTCATTTCCACTATGTTAATCATAAAATAAACAAGACTACCTATTTTATAAGATTGGTGGATAGTCTTGGTTCAACTTATTTCCTCCATCCAATTTGCTGCTCAATAACATGTTTTTAAAAGTGAATATGTAGTAATGCAATTGATGAATTTATTTCCAAGTATTGTGAGTAATGGGCTTGCACTCCTTGTTTCATTTTATGGGACCCATCCATGCTTCCCAAGATCCTATGGAAACATAGATTCCAAACATGGTGAGCCGTTGCTAGCTCAAAAAATAATGGAGGTGATGTGTAGATTGTTACTTTATTCTTTCATCCTACTTATGAATAAAGTTTTGACATGTTTATACAAATTTATGAGATCTAGTTCAGAGTAGCAACATGTCCCTTTAGGTGAAATATTTCCAAAGAGATTCCCTACTCTGTGTTACCCTTTCTAGAAATTTGTCAATTGCTTATTATTTCTAGAGATTGGGATACACTTTGTAGTGAACCAACGGGTGATCCATCCAAAAGTATGTTGGAGTATTAAAAAACCCACCTATACCATTCTATACTTAGTATATAATTAATTAATCATTTATGATTAATTTCATGAGTTTTGACTAGGTAAATAGGGCCAGTTTTGTCTTTTAATGGACCACTTGACATCCTAAGTCACTAGGGTGCACTTGAGGAGATTCTGGATAAGATTTCATTGGATTATGTCTGATTTATTTCCATTTCTGGTTTAGAAGGTGCTTTCTTGATTTAGACAACTTTATCCTATTTTTTCTACTTTCTACTGGAAAAGGTAAAGCTAGTTGACTTAGAAACTCTTGCCACTTGAAAAATTTGACCTCCACGTCATTTATTCTCTCCTAAATCCATCATTACATTCCATTTACCTCACTCTTGATTTTCCATACCATATTTAGCAAATTCGTGAACCTTTAGACAGTTCTGGAAATAGCTTTTGCCACCTAGGGATTTTTTTGCCTTTAGTAAGCCTTTTCTTTTTGTCCTTTTCAAATTGCCTCTAAGGAATTCGATTTTCTACCTGGAAGATGTATTATATATTGTAAACATATCGATGAATAAGATACAGAGTTTTTTCCACAAATTATCTTCTTTATTCTTCTTCTCTCATTCTCAGAAATATTCCATGTGAAGTTGTCTTATTGAATCTAGATCTAAGCCAATTAAAATATCACATGGTATTAGAGCTAGATTGATTCAAAACAATTTCCAGAGTGTTTTTGCAGGGTATTTCCATCACAGGAGCGCGTCATCATGGATCAAAATCAATCTAAAGTTGTGACTCGCACTCCCTTCAACTACTTTGACTGGAAGGCACATATGATCATCCAACTTTGAAGCAAAGGATTGTATAGAGTCACTATGGGGATTGAAACTAAGCCAGGAGTTGTTGCATTAAAATCCAAATTGATAAATAGGATTGATGAAGCTTATGGGTTACTTGGTCTCTTTGTATCTCCATATCTTCTATTCCATATTGACTCTCTATCCACTCCAAATCAAGTGTGGACAAAGCTAGAGTCTCTTTTTGGAAAACATGACGAGCTCAGACATCATTTATTGGAGATTGAGTTGATCTCACTTAGTCCAAGTAATTTCGATTCAATGGAAGAGTTCATCTCAAAATTCAAGAACCTGGTGCTTCAAATCAAGCAATGTGGCATAGATAAGAAGGATGAGAAGCTAATCCTTACCATTCTGTCAAAATTGAGCTCTGAATACTCAGTATTTGCATCTACTTTTCATACCACAAGACTTGCAGTTCCCAATTGGAAGATTCCAACCTTGAATGCATTCATTGATTCACTCACTAAGGAGAAGGACAAGCTGGTCCAAATGAGGGATATAACACCCTCCAAGGACTTTTCACTTGTTTCTCATGGAGCAAAGAGTTTCAAGAATGACAAATCCAAACAAAAGATGTTGTCAGATGAAGAGGACTTTGATGAAGATTCCAAAGCCAAGAAGATGAAGAAGGAGAATCCCAAGTGTTCTTATTGCTGCAAGGACACCCATCCTGATAAATATTGTTTCAAAAATAAATTGGACTTCATTTCCAAGATGCTTGAAGAGCATAACATAGATGTTCCTGATTTTGCAAGAAAAGAACAAGGAAAGCTTGTTGTAGAGCAAGAACATTGTCTCCAAGCCTCTCACAAAGGTAATCATGATTATGCCTTGAGTACTAGAGTGAAAAATCCTTCTTATGTCTATTATTTTGATTCACATTCTGATATATCAGAATCATAAACCTCCAACTCTTCCTTGGTACAATTTCCAGTCAGTTCACCCAAGTCTTCACTCAAACCTAGTCATTTTTCACTAGTTTCTGACTTGTCTTCTAAAAGGTCTTTCCACCTCCATTCAAATATTTTGTATTCTGATTTTGAAGATTATATACAATCTGATATGTAGTTCATGACACCTCCCACATCATTTTCCAAACCATTGGATGCACAAAAGACCCTACAACCCCCAAGTTCTCCAGTTAAGAAACCACACAATTCCATGGTTTCCTACAATGTGTCACTTGTCTCTGGTGTTCTTATGTCTGCCATATATTTCATTGGTTGGAAATCCATGTCCTTGGACATAATTGGACTAATATTCCACACATATGGACTGGATCCCATCACTCATGGTTCAAAATTCAATTCTTCAAATCCTCAAGGCTCACTCAGCTGTCAGGGTGACCTAGTTACTCACTCTTTTCCTATTGAAACTCTATCCAATCATGTAGACTCTACACCCTTGTTGTTTGCTGCTCCATATGACTCAAATTCTGATATTTCATAGGTGCATGATCTCCTTTACAATATCAGAAAGGTTCTACATCATTTTGAGAAGAAGGTACAAGAATTAGTGCACCACATTGTAGCTACACAAGAATTTGATCACGTTGAGTTTATTGATGCTCTTTGGGAAGGAGTTTGCACAAATATTATTTCCATCATTGATTATGTTTCCAGATCAGATTATATATGTTATAACAGCAAGAATAATTCATATGATGCTCCTCCATCATCAGAATATGAGCTTCATGGAGCCTCTACACATGGTTCTTGCCTACACCATGTTGATGCATGATCATGAAATTCACAATCTCTTCATCAAGTATGTTACTCAGAAGCAACCCATTCAGCTCCTCCAAATGAGGAACAATACAGTATGAATACTTCCAAGAATTTCCATTTTTTGAGGGAGGGTTTTGTTCCCATGAGGTTTTCCTTGTTTCCTCGTTTTACATGGACTAGTTATTTTTGTATTAGGGTGACCATAAGCCTTGTTGCTTGGGCCCTATATTTCTAATATTTTTCTGATTTCCACCACATAAATTCAGGATTAAGGGGGGGTGTTGGAGTATTAAAAAACCCACTTATACCATTCTAGACTTAGGATATAATTAATTAATCATTTATGATTAATTTCCTGAGTTTTGACTACGTAATTAGGTCCGGTTTTGTCTTTTAGTGGACCACTTGCCATCCTAATTCACTAGGGCGCACTTGAGGAGATTCTGGATAAGAATTCATTGGATTATGTCTGATTTATTTCCATTTCTGGTTTAGAAGGTGCTTTCCTTATTTAGACAGCTTTATCCTGTTTTTTCTACTTTCTAGTGGAAAAGGTAAAGCTAGTTGACTTAGAAACTCTTGCCACTTAACCAATTCGACCTCCACATCATTTATTCTCTCCTAAATCCATAATTACATTCCATTTACCTCACTCATGAGTTTCCATACCATATTTATCAAATTCGTGAGCCTTTAGACAATTTTGGAAACAACGTTTGCCACCTATGGGGTTTTTTGCCTTTAGTAAGCCTTTTATTTTTGTCCTTTTCAACTTGCCTCTAAGGAATTTGATTTTCTCCATGGAAGATGTATTATATATTGTAAACATATTTATGAATAATATACAGGGTGTTTTCCACAAATTATCTTCTTTATTCTTCTTCTCTCATTCTCAGAAATATTCCATGTGAAGTTGTCTTATTGAATCTAGCTCTAAGCCAATTAAAATCTCACAAAGTATAGTCGAATTATTGGACATTTTTCTACTAACATATGTCTAAAGAAATTAAATATTCAAGATTATTTGTTTAGAAACAACCGTCCAAGGATGAAGAACCAACTCTAAACAAAAGAAGTGACTCTATAGTTTGACTTAAGGTTGATTTAAATGAAAGAGAAGGAAGAAGATTGTAAGTCAAAGTTTATGTAAATGCTCATTTCAAAGGAATAGCATACACACCAAGAGATTATTCCTAAGTCTCTTTAAATTTATTAAATATATTTTTTAATAGTAACCCAAAAGTGAGTTACATAGTTATTCAAAATAAAATTTTAAGTTATCTTAATACTAATTTTATGTTGAAATATATTTAATACTGAGAGGGGGGGTTGAATCAATATTAGCGCAGTTATTAGCAATTTTTACCTTCTTTAATAGATTATCCTTTAATTAATCTTTATCTTTTGTTATGCATCAGTAAATAAACATCCACGCATATATGCACCACATAAACAAAAAATAACACAGGATTTTTACGTGGAAACCCAAACGGGAGAAAACCACAAAATGCTTCTTTATAATGAGAAAGAATACATTCAAAGAAGAACCGAATTCCTGTGTTTATCAACACCAACTGGAAGGAGGCACCAACCCCCTGGTTTTATAGGAACCAACCTGAAGGAAGCTTCCGCTCCCTATGTTTTCCCAGCACCAATTGGAAGGAGGCAATGACCCCCTGTCTTCTTTGTTTTATAGGCACCAACCTGAAGGAAGCTTTGAATCGTTGTCTCCTTGCCCCATCTGACCACCCTGATATCCAATATATTTTAATTCTTTACTGATATTCAACTCTGCATACTTCTTCAGATCTTCTGATGATAATTCTGTTGTGCGCACCTTCGTATGCAGATTGTACTCCGTCACTATCCTGCATATATCACTTGAATTCTCAAACTTCTCAACTCACACTTCTATTGATGACTTACTTCATGTACCGTGTGCTCTGCTGATTCTGCAGTCTGTGTTTCTGGTTCAACGATCTACTCTTCGTGACTGCAATGATCAACTGATATTGTGCTTTCAATTGATAGTTTGATGTTCAGAAATGAAGCACTAGTAACATAAGGAACTGCATGCTTTCTGATGTGTCCATTCTATTTAAGTGTTGCAGTCTCTCAGATAACCTGTGACATCCTGTGCATCAAATAATTGGTCTGTTTAATTTAATGCACTTGTCTCATATCATTTGCATTATGATGCACCTATCAGATCCTGTTGTTGTTCTGTTGTTGTGCATCAGATGGAGTTTTCAACTTCGCACACTATCACTTGTGTTCATATGCATCAGCTAGGCATCTATGCAATATCTTATAAACTTCGGTTCTGTCTCTGTGCTTTTGCCTCTATAACATCTGTGACTATCTGCATGTTGATTGCAATATTGTCCTTCAAAACATCAAACACTTGCGCATACTTCAATATTTCTTCATTTTAGTATTCACGCATCCGTCATAGTTCTATCGCATCATTATGCGCACCATCAATTACTCATTATACTGCATGTGCGCATTCATCTCTTCTCTAGATCATTCTTTTATGTCCATGAGCCCCTTGATGCCCCGAAAAAATAAACCGAAACTTGCACTCGAAGCTCTTATACTCTCACCATCAAGCTTACCTTCAATCTCCAACTTGCATCTCTATTTATACATGTCCTGCATAGATTGTATGTTCACAATTTGGTTGTGACATCCTTCTTCCATACTTCATGGATTGTGCATATGCCACGTGTCATCTTCCATGCTATTGATGTGTCATCTATGATGTATCAAGCGCCCTCAAGGTCCACAACTTAGTGGGACTTCACACCTTGTTGGTGTACCATTGCCTTACTGTATGTGCACAATATTCTACTTCATCTTAGTGTGTCCATGACTTGTGTTGTACCAACCCTTATGGGTAATGTGCCCTTGATGTTAATACTTTGCGAGATCTGCACATACTCCAACTTCTTATAAGTGGGTCTTTGACCCTTGCCGCATTGTCATCACTTGTGATACTTGCACACCTATTGTACCATCGACTGTGGAATTTTCTCATAGATGGTCTTCAACCACTGTACCTTTCTAGGAACTTGTGCACATTCCACTTTCTTAAAGCATCTTCTGATTGGCTATGCTTTTGTGCTCTTAGGATTGTCTAACTAATAATTGCTTTCACACTTCCAACTTTTAACCAAGCAACGCTCAGGCTTGCTTGCATACTCATACCATTTGTTCAACCAACTCCTTGGCTGCTTAAGCACGTGTACCATTGTCCAACCAACTCCTTGGCTTCTACCATGTGAATGTATAACTTGGTGGACTTGATTTTTGTTAAATTTTGAGTATTAATTCACAATACTCTAGGATCTTTACTGATAGAATAACATGTACAGTATATCAATGCATATCAATCATAACAAGCATGTCAATCATCACAAGAAGAAAAAGCATGAGAGACAATAAACACATAGAGTTTCTGTGGGGAAAACCCTAAGGTGAAAAACCCCACAACTTCCTCAGAGATAGATAGAGAAAACAGCTCAACCAAAGTACAACCAAATATACAGATATAGTCTTCTACTAGCAGATGATCCTCTTCCTCACACGTGCGCCACTTTCTGAGTGAAGGAAGAATGAGTTCTGAGTGATCCAAATAGAGATCTCCTGATCTCTATTTATACTTGTCCTGTTTTCCCAATAACCTTATGGGGCTGACTTGTCTAGCTAGGTACAATAACTTCATATTACATTATATCGGGCCAACCCATTACAAGGTGGTCTAATAACCCATCAGCAAGTTAACACACTTGCGACACTTGTCAATACAAATGACGATACTTCCATATAGAGGAATAATACATCTCAATAGGAGTACAATAAATATATAAATGAAATACATTCCGAAGTTACATATACATCAACACTCCCTCTTAACTAGGAAGGTATTTCTCGACACAGATCTGCTAGCACAAGTCTTCTTCTCTGGATCATCGTCATCATCACTGTTGCTGCTATCTCAACCAATCTCTGAATCTACTCGTCATAGGAATTTCTACAGAGCCAGTCCTTTTTCAAACTGGATGTAGGCCCACCACTTGCAGGTCTTCATCATCAATGGCCATACTATGGATCCCAGGACTGATTACGTGCGTCAACGAAACCTAGCGCAAACTATAGGTTCTTTTACATGTTGACCTTCACAAAACCTACTCCTAGGATGTTACGAGCACACAGCTCTACTTGTCTTGATATCAATAGAGCATCCCAGGATGTTACGAGCACATCGCTCTACCTGTCCAGATTTTAAAGGATCTTTTCTATGTGAACTTTCGCAAAACCTACCCAGAGCATCCTAGTGCAGACTATAGGATCTCGATAGAGAAACCTAGGATGTTACGAGCACACTGCTCTACCTGTCCGGTTTTTAAAGGATCTTTTCTATGTGAAACTTGTAGCAAAACCTACTCAGGGCATCCTAGCTCAGACTATAGGATCTCGATAGAGAAACCCAGGATGTTACGAGCACGATGCTCTACCTATTCGGTTTTTAAAGGATCTTTTCTATGCTACCTATAGCAAAACCTCAAAAGAGTATCCTAGCGCAGACTATAGGATCTCCCAGGATCTTTTCTATGCTACCTGCACAACCTGTCCATGGCCACAGAGTATCAAACCGATACTCACCATATATCATCATGATGTACATCATCACATGATCAACCTGATCATCATCATAGCATCAACCTGATGCATATCATCTAGAGCGACATCCTGAAGCTCATCATCTGTGATCATCCCGATCATCATAGCGTCAACCTGATGCATATCATCTGGAGCAACATCCTGAAGCTCGTCATCTGTGATCACCCTGATCAAACAATATATCCATCTGATGTATACACAGTATCTACCTAATACATATCATACATGATCTACCTGATCATACAATGCATCCATCTGATATACATAATGCATCCACCTGATACATACATAAGTACATGATCACACTGATCATACAAGTATCCACCTGATACATACATAAGTACATGATCATATTGATCATACAAGTATCCACCTGATACATACACAAATACATGATCTACCTGATCATATCGAGCATCAACATGATGCGTAAATACGTACATATAAATGATCCAACTGATCATATCCAGCATCAACATGATGCGTACATACATACATATAAATGATCCAACTGATCATATCCAGTATCCAACATAATGCATACAGAGTAGTAACTGGAGCATCATCTTGATGATCATCATCCAGCACTTACATCCACAGCCATGTGAAGGATCCTCCTTCCAACATGCTTGGAATGGCTTCAGCAAATGTCTCCATCACTTCTTCCTCGAAGTGTCGTCGATCTGAAGAACACTAAGCCTCTCCCTGAAGTATTCGAACTTCACTCTAGCTAATGGCTTCATCAGTACATCTGCAATCTTCTCATCCGTCGCAACATACAGAAGCTTCACTGCTCCTCTCTGCACCATATCCCTGATATAGTGATATTTATCTCTATGTGTTTCGACCTGTCGTGGAACACCGGGTTCTTAGACAGCTTCACACAACTCTGGTTGTCATAAAATATACCAGTAACTTCCAGCGGGAGATCAAATAACTCAGACAGTAGCTTCTGAAGCCATACTGCCTCACAACTAGCCGAACATGCTGCAACATACTCTGCCTCGGCTGTACTCAGTGCTACACAGGACTGCTTCCTGCTAAACCAAGAGATCACACCTGATCCCATACTGAAGCAGCACCCAGATGTGCTCTTCCTATCTGCAGCACTACCTGCCCAATCTGAATCAACATAACCCTGCAGGTTAAACTTTTGATTCGCTTCATACTTGAGCCCATAATCAACTATACCCTTTAGGTACCTCATAATATGCTTGACAACAATCAGGTGAAAACTCCTCAGATCCGTTAGGAACTGGCTCAATGTGTTCACTGCAAAGAAAATATCTGGTCTCGTGTTTGTTAGGTACATCAAGGACCCAATCATCTGACGATACATAGAGACATCAACCGGCTCAGATGAAGCATCACACAGAAGCTTCAGGTTCGATGCCATAGGTGTGGCCATGGCCTTGCAATCCATCATCCCGAACCTCTTCAGGATATCTACTGTGTACTTCCCTTTTCCAAGGAAGATCCCATCTGCACTCTACCACACCTCCATACCTAGAAAATAGTGTAGCATCCCCAAATCCTTCATATCGAACTCGGCAGCATGCTTCCTCTTTGTATCGGCAATCAATATGTCATCTCCTGTTACAAATAGGTCATCCACATACAGGAGTAGAATCACAGGATTCCCTTCCTCAACCTTGTAGTAAAGGTTGGAGTCCACTTTACTCTTGGTAAATCCCAAACTAGATAGGAAACTGTCCATCCTACCATACCAAGTCCTCTGAGCTTGTTTTAATCCATACAAGGCTTTCTTCAATCTACATACATATGACTCCCTGTCATGTGTTTCAAAACTGAGTGGCTTCTCCACATACACTTCCTCTTCAACTACACCATTCAAGAAAGCAGTCTTGACATCCATCTGGTGTATCTTCCATCTCATCGTTGCAACCAAGGCAAGTACTGATCTGATGGAAGTGTACCTGGCTACGGGAGCAAAAGTTTCTTCATAATCTATTCCCTCTTTCTAAGAGAAGCCATGATCTACGAATCTTGCCTTGTATTTCTCTATGCTGCCATCTGCAGCATGCTTGATCTTGTAGATCCACTTGGAAGTCACAATAGACTTCCCTTCAGGTCTTGGGACAACATCCCAAACATCATTCTTCATTATTGATTGGTATTCTTTGACCATGGCATCCTTCCATTCTTTCTTTTCCATTGCTTCTTCATAACTGGAAGGTTCTTTGTTCATGATATCACATAGTAAAGCAACATAGCTGGTATGTGATCTAGTTCTCTTCTTTGTTCTGTGTTCTTCTTCTGGAATGCCATATCTTTCTACATCTTGAATGAGCTCTCTAGCCCATGCAAGTTTTCTCTTGTGAGAGTTATCCTCACGGGGTGGATCTACAGGGTGTTGCGGATCTTCAATTTCTCGATCAACATCTGGAATTGCTTCAGTCATTGTAGTGTCTTGAAATCTAGTTTCCTTAGGTTCTTCATAAACTTCAATAGGTGTCTTCCTTGATTTGATGAATGCTGAGTTTTCATCAAATGTTACATCCCTGCTGACATCAATTTTCTTGAACCCTGGAAAGTATATTCTGTAAGCCTTCGAGCTTTCACTATGACCCACAAAGATACCCTTCTTTCCTGAAGGATCTAGCTTGGTCCTCTTTTCCTTTGGGACATGAGTATATAATGGACAACCAAATATTCTGAGATGACTGACTTCAGGTTTCTTACCAGAGAAGATCTCTTCTGGTGTCTTTTTGTCCAATATTTTGTGGGGTGTTCTGTTCTGCACATATACAGTTGTTCTAGCTGCTTCTGCCCATAGATGCATAGGTAGATCCTGGTCATGCAGCATTGCCCTTGCTGCTTTCATGATTGTTCTATTCTTTCTTTCTGCAACTCCATTCTGTTGTGGATTGTAAGGAGCAATCAACTCCCTCTTAATCCCTGAATCACTGCATAGCTTCTTGAAGTCACCTGAGGTGAATTCTCTGACCATTGTCGGATCTGAATGTTTTGATCTTCTTATCAGTTTGGTTCTCCATCAAGGTTTTGAATTCCTTAAACTTATCAAATGATTCATCTTTTTTCTTCAAGAAGTAAACCCAAGTATTCCTGGAGAATTCATCAATGAAAGAGACATAGTAAACATACCCACTCAGAGAACTGGATGACATCGGACCACATACATTGGAGTGGATAATTTCCAAGATACCTTTTTCCTTGCTTTCACTACTTGGAAATGCCTTCTTAATGTTCTTTCCTTTTGCACATCCTTTGCAAACACCTTCATGCTTGGTCTTAATTTCAGGAAGACCTTCTACAGCCTTACTTGCCATTGCTAATGCCCTGTAGTGCATATGTGCAAGTATTCTATGCCAAAGTTCACTTGGCTCCATGGAATCATGTACCATGGCATGTTCAGGTTGTCCCTTCAATTTATACAAACCTCCCTCTTGCTCTCCAATCACCACTGCATCATCAATAGTTTTACCTTTTGGCCACATTAGGACCTGGCCATCTACAAATGCAACCCTCATGCCTTTTGCATCCAAAACAAAGATGGAGAGAAGATTCTTCTTGAGCCCAGGTACATAAAGAACTTCTTTCATCTTCAAAGACTTTCCAGAATCTAGGTTGTAGGAGGCTTCACCACTTCCTTTGATAGGGTATTGATAATCATCCCCAAGTTTCACCTTATGGGGTGATTCATGTTCAGATAGGTTTACAAAAGATTCTTTAAACCCAATCATGTGTTTGGAAGCCCCACTCTCAATAAGCCAATCATTAAAGAGTACTTCAAATGGAAATAGAAGAGATTTAGGTCTTACCACTTGCTTTGTTGAAAACTGGATCTGGTCCTGGATTAGGGTTTGTTGGAAAAACCCTAAAAATTCAAAAAGTGAATTTCAACTTTCTGAAAGGATATAAATATGCGCCTTGATGATCTGATCAACCTTGTGTATTCAAAATTTGAGATCTGCAAAGCTTCACCCTTCAGAAATGTCTTTTAGTCTTCCCGGGTTCACTAGGGAGGACCCTAAATTAGGGTTTGAGTTTCCCGGAGATTTACTCAGCCAAAAATCTCGATCCAAAGCTCTAAACTTCGATTTTTCCAAGGAGCTTCCAACTATGTCTTCAAATTTTAGAGATTCCTATTTTTGTGGAAACCCTAAGTTTTAGGGCCAAATCTAAAAATGCTCAGAATTGAATTCTGATTGGACAGATAGATTCTCCTTGATGATTAGAGTCAATCTACTATACTACTTTTCCAAAATATGTGGAGAGAAACCCAATAAACAAGAAACCCTAGTTTCCATCACTGCACAATGTCTTCTTCTCAGGTTAGTTCTAATACCATGTTAAATTTTGAGCATTAATTCACAATACTCTATGATCTTTACTAAGAGAATAACATGTACAGTATATCAATGCATATCAATCATAACAAGTATGGCAATCACAAGAAGCAAAAGCATGAGAGACAATAGACACACAAAGTTTCCGTGGGGAAAACCCTAAGGTGAAAAACCCCACAACTTCCTCAAAGATAGATAGATAAAATATCTCAACCAAAGTACAACCAAATATACAGAGATAGTATTCTACTAGCAGATGATCCTCTTCCTCACATGTGTGCCACTTTTTGAGTGAAGGAAGAATGAGTTCTGAGTGATCCAAATAGAGATCTCTCGATCTCTATTTATACTTGTCCTATTTTCCCAATAACCTTATGGGGCTGACTTGTCTAGCTAGATAAAATAACTTCATATTACATTATATCGGGCCGACCCATTACAAGGTGGTCTAATAACCCATCGGCAAGTTAACACACTTGTGACACTTGTCAATACAAATGACGACACTTTCGTACAGAGGAATAATACATCTCTATAGGAGTACAATAAATATATAAATGAAATACAATCCGAAGTTACATATACATCAACAATTTTTGCACAAGGACCACGTGATGTAGGATACATTACTTGTGTTCCTTCTTGAATTGGATCTTCATGATGTATCTTCTTATGTACTTTTTCAAACTGAATCTGCATGATGTATCTTCTTATGTACTTTTTCAAACTGAATCTCCATGATGTATCTTCTTGTGTACTTCTTCAAACTTGTCGTGCATGTTGTATCCTTGATACACGTCTTCAGACTGAATGCACTTCTAGGAATACTGCATGTTATACCTCCATATTTCACAGTTGTTATACCTCCATATTTCACAGTGTCGCATCTTCACCATAAAAATAGTTGATGACGCTTCCCCTGATGCTTAAAATCCCCAGCGGAGTCACCAATTTTTGTTGTAGATATTTCTCCCTACGGATAGGTAGAAACTCTCTTAGGTTAAAGTAGACTTAACTGACTCTAAACTAAGACAAAAAGATAACAAATGCTACCTTGAATTCCTAGATCTAAACAAACATCTCAAGATTATATTGTTGAAAGAAGTGGAAGAGATCTAACTGACCTTTGATTTAATTGCTCGTCTTAGTCGATGCTCCAATCTTCAAGTCCTCACGAATGAACCTGTTAGAATGAACCAAGGTACAAGCAGCATACAATCTTCTAGCAATCTTGAAACATATGTTAGAATCTAAATCTATAGCAGAAACAAATCATATGATTGAAACAAGATCAACACACACAATTTGGGAAACAAGACAAGTTATGTTTTATTGCAAACTTGAAGTCACTTACAATGGTTGCTTGATGTCCAAGCCAACTCCCAGCTCCAAGTGCTTTCTCCTCTAACTATCTCCACAAAGATTCAAGATCATAGGTTTGATGTCTCCAAGAGTCCCTTCCTTTTCTCATGGAAGGCCTCTCTCTTATAGTGTGTAGTAGGGTTAACCAACAAGAGAGAAGGACGAATCTTGGGAGTGTTTAGTGGATCAGACCCACTAATCTGAGAAGGTGAGTTAGGATCGAATCAAAGATGCCAATCCTCAAAAATCTCTCGAAGATCAAGATTCCACAAGCCATGACAAAAAGGCTAAAAAAGGAGTACCGCGCCCCTTCAACTGAGCATAGCGCGGTAGTACCGTGTGGCAGAGAAGGAGCATAGCGCGGTAGTGGGGACTACCGCACTCCTGAGCTTGAGCAAGGCACGGTAGTGTAGGTATATGAAGTCTCAGCTGGGTTGATTCCTGACAGTACAGGTTGAGCATTTGTTGACAGGATCTCCTTTAAAAATGTTCACACTGGCGTTCATTTATTTTGACCTTCATTTTGAGCCTACTTTATCTTTTTCATGCTCTGGATTAAAACTTGAAAAAGATTCCAAGCGCTTTTACACCCGTATTGTGCTTGTCAAGCTCAAGTAGACGGTGTCAAGCTTAGTCAGCTTTACTCATGCTCGTTAAACGATGAGGAAAGTATTATCCTGGTTGTATTTTATTCTTCTTTCGGACCAGAATAATTAAAAATTATGAAAAAGACCATTGGAGTCCATAGTTAAGCTCTTTTCAGACTCCCTAAAATTGAAAAGATTGCCAAGTGATCTTGTCTCTTTCACACTTGTAAAAGTATTTGAAAGGTCGTCTATTCGGTGATAGGTTACCCCTTTTTCGGCCCGTCTAGACTATTTACGAGAAAGGTACACCTCAGTCAATTTTTGATTGGGAGAGTTATCTCGGGAATTGTTTTACACTTTTTCGGGATCGAGGGACTAAATTTATGAAAAAGTACACTTTGGAGCCTTCTTTAAGTTTTTCAGGCTCTCTAAATGTGAAAAACTACCAAGTTTTCCTTCCTTGGACTCATTAAAATTTGACATCGAAGGACCCACTTTGGGACGAACTTCTCCTTTCTCAGGTTCGTAAAACATGTGAGATTGGACTCATCTATGAGATGAGCTATACCGAGCATCTGTTATCCTCTTCAAGCTCGAAAAACAACAAAGAGGTACTTGTCTATCATATTGGGGGAAAATGGGAAACAAGTCGAGTTTATTTTGTTGGCAGCTTGTCAGTCGTCACCTTTGAACATGGCATGCGTCTGTCCCTTGTCTATTTTTGGGTATATATTCTCACTGAGTTATGGTCATCATCCAAAGTCGTCTCTCTAGCCACGATCCTACTCGTTCGATGTCTATCCTCTGCCATCAATAATCCCTGCTGCCAGGTCCTGTTTCATGCCGTTATATGTTCAAAGGGTTGCATTATTCAGAGTCATTCATTGTGTCAGACCTCCACTGTGTCAGTACATGTTCTATTGTTTCATCGTCCTATACCATCTTTCATTCCGATTTCGTGTCGATGATGTGGGAATCATTATGGCCCACCTTCGACGAGTCTATTCCCGTCGATGCCAAATCACTATCCGGGAATCGGACTTAGGAATCAACCACTAGTACCTTGGTACCTGCATGTCTCAATGGCAGGTTTCCTCGTGTTCGACAGTAAATTCACATCATTGACCTCTGATCGAACAATCTCTCAAATGCTCGACATCAACTCATTCATTCGCATTTCGTTGAGATGTACTATAGATACCTTGGGGATCATTGTCATCATTGGTGATTTCCCTCGCATTTGTTAACGGTTCACGTCATTGACCGGTAATCAAATGGTTTCTACCATGTTCGACTTCAACACCTTGTAATCACATGGCTAGATTCGTATCATTTGCAATTGAGCAGAAGACCCTGGACACACCTTTGTACTTTGATTACTTCCAGGTTGCGATGAAGATGTCCTTTGTATTGTCACACAGATCCACTTTTGTATTGGTTGTGGCTGTGTCGTTACTGTCTCATGGATCTACGCTTGTTCATAGTAGCCATGATTTGTCTACAGTCTATATCATCTCTATACTCATGGATCTGCAATGTATTGGTCAGCAGCCATGCTTTGAGTCAATTGTTTCCGAGCATGGGGATGCCCGCCTCGGTGGTATATCTGACATTTTGTTTCTGTTTCAGCTCCTCGTCGCTCTCCTCGATGCTATCTCCGCACAGTATTTGTAAAGTCTTTCGGCCATCAGTCCCTTTTGACCTCACACTTTAGGGGGAATTTGTTATACCTCCATATTTCACAGTGTCGCATATTCACCATAAAAATAGTTGACGACACTTCCCCTGATGCTTAAAATACCCAGAAGAGAAAAATGATGAGTGATCCATGAAGACAAACCTGTACTGTCAGGAATCAACCCAGATGAGACTTCATATACCTACACTACCGCACCTTGCACAAGCTCAGGAGCGTAGTAGTCCCCACTACCGCACTATGCTCCTTCTCTGCCACGCGGTACTACCGCGCTATGCTTAGTTGAAGGGGCGTGGTAAACCTTTTTTAGCCTTTTTTCCATGGCTTGTGGAATCTTGATCTTTGAGATATTTTTGAGGATTGGCATCTCTGATTCGATCCTAACTCACCTTCTCAGATTAGTGGGTCTGATCCACTAAACACTCCTGAGATCCATCCTTCTCTCTTGTTGGTTAACCCTACTACACACTATAAGAGAGAGGCCTTCCATGAGCAAAGGAAGGGACTCTTGGAGACATCAAACCTATGATCTTGAATCTTTGTGGAGATAGCTAGAGGAGAAAACACTTGGAGCTGGGAGTTGGCTTGGACATCAAGCAACCATTGTAAGTGACTTCAAGTTTGCAATAAAACATAACTTGTCTTGTTTCCCAAATTGTGTGTGTTGATCTTGTTTCAATCATATGATTTGTTTCTGCTATAGATTTGGATTCTAACATATGTTTCAAGATTTCTAGAACATTGTATGCTGCTTGTACCTTGGTTCATTCTAACAGGTTCATTCGGGAGGACTTGAAGATTGGAGCATCGACTAAGACGAGCAATTAAATCAAAGGTCAGTTAGATCTCTTCCACTTCTTTCAGCAATATAATCTTGAGATGTTTATTTAGATCTAGGAATTCAAGGTAGCATTTGTTATCTTTTTGTCTTAGTTTAGAGTCAGTTAAGTCTACTTTAACCTAAGAGAGTTTCTACCTATCCGTAGGGATAAATATCTACAACACTCCAAAGTTGCATACATGTCTATCACCTTCACCACTTGCGCATATACTTCTGGTGTTCAGGTTTTTCTTCATCTTGTGCATGTACTACTTCAAAGTGGCTTCCATATACTTCTTCATAATTCTACAGGAATGTTGCATCCACTTTGACTTCAGCTGATAATATCAATGACTCAAACTGAATCAGTTCACATCCTCTTTGACATTAGTTGATATTCAAACACTTGGAATCATCTTCAGTTGACATCAATGACAACCAATGCTCAACATTTTCAAGTTGACAATTTTTTTTCAAAGTTTAAATCCTCAAATCCTCTAAAATTATAGAATTAAAATAGATTAAATATGCTCAAACTATTTTTTTTTTAAATTACTATAAGATCCACCACAATTACAGACTTAGAGTGCACGATCTAGTTAAACATAATTAAAATGGTAACTCTATTATAAATCTTCAATGCAATCCTGAACAACAAAAGTGCAACGAGGAATTGAGGCCCCTTTTAATTATGTCCATCTCATGATGGTATTTCATGGTCGGTGTTGTTTAGTCAATATATTATTTCATGATAACACTTCATGATAAAGTCATGCAATACTTAGCATATGATTCTTAAGCATTTCACGATGTTATGACATGTGGTTCTAGGTTACGATGCTTATTTATTTCATGATAGTATTTCTTAAGGATGACATGTGGTATTCAGTTTGATACTTACTATTTCATGTTGATATTCAATATGGTACTTTATGGCATAATATGTTGTTAATTCATGATGGTTTTTCATGACATACTAGTTCAATAAGATGCTTATTGATTTCATGATGGTATCATGGGTTGATGGCAAAATGTTAACTTGTGATCACATATGATAATTGGTTAAGTGTTTTATTATTCATAATGAATTTCATTATATATTACTATTTTGAAGAAATAACTACTAATCATTATTCACTTAGGGTGACTGGAAGTTTGTTATAGTTAATCCACTCAAAGTGGCTAATCATTCTAGGATTTCATGGGGGACCATAAAGACAAATGAGAATGGATACTACAAACACCTTATGGGTTGGGGTACAACTCAACAATTAACTCTATGCCAACGATTCCTAACTCTTCTACTGGAAGTCCACAACTTGAGGTATTCCACTTGGGGAGGCATTTGGAGAAGGAATTTTGAAGCATGGGGATAGTGCCTAAAGGGTGCACAATGAGGGAGTATAGGCCAACCTTTCAATATGCTTGCGGTATAATTATCCCATTGTCGGGATTAGGGTACCAGTAACCATATGCCAATTAATTCCGATGAGGCCCAGCTTCCAGTTAATTCCGATGAGGCCACATGCTTATTGAAATTTGGGAGGGTGGTTGAGCCGTGTAAAGTTCCCAAGGATACTTCCAATGACTACCGTATGATCTACAAACAAGTTACATTAGAGGGCCTATTCCATGGTGAGCTAGACCATATAGAGTATTGGCGAGGAGGATTATGGAGGTGGTGGATGGTATGATTCTCAAGGAGAGGGTGAGTAAGAAAGGAGGGAGTTTCAAGAATGTGTTGATCTCTCTTGCTTTCTGGGTAGACCCGGGCTAGCTGTATCTTTTAGACCAACAGACCCTTAGCTCACTGGCCCTTTCGGCAACAGGTCGCAAAGGCAACCTGAAGTCTCACCCGAAGTGATTCTAATGGGTGGCAGAAGACTCAAGTGTCCTCAACCAGGTTCGGAGGCATCCAGGGTGTTTAAACCCACCTTAACCCTTCCCTCATAGGCTGACTTATCTCATTCTATTACCCCAGCTATACCACTAACCTATCGCATCACGCAAGGAGTGCGATAAGTCTTTCCCTTATGTGAGCCCGTCTAGTGATACCCAAGATATCGCGGGTGCGATATCTTCCTCCTTCTATCCCTGCGGTACGTGACTCTTAACCACTCGGGCATATCGACCACATCCTATTTCTGAAGATAGTAATAGCATTTAATCTATAAGCATAAACCTCGCTAATGAGCTTGACCCTTGATATCTCGCAACGATGTGACTGTGTAGAGTATTACCTTGAGCACTGTCTAAGTGAACCATTCATGCATTATATTCAGTCCATACTCGCACATTATCCTTTGTTAGACAATTATCTAATTCGCTAGGCTTTTAGCTATGATTATCACAATTGTTATACATCAACCAGAACTTAACTGACGACCATATACATCGTTTGTAACTGAAGGAAGCATTCGTGTATAATAAAGATAAGTGAATGATAGCAACAGCTACACAAATACAATAGCGCTACTTAGATAAGCACATGCCACTCCCAGGAGGGGAGCTATGTCCACGGAAACTATGTTCCTGTTAACAATTCTGAAGAGTAAAACACAGTTCCTTTCCAACTCTTTACAACCGAGGTCTTCTGGGAAACTCCACCTCAGTGGGAGCCCGTCTCTATAGACCTCTCTTCTTCTCCTGCCCCTTACAATGCATTCTCTTTCTCCCCCAATCCCAGTGGGTTACATAATCTCTCCTTGGGTCGGCCCCTGATCTCTAGGGGAAGTTCAGACTCTGTATCAACAAAATACTCGACTACCCTCTACCTAACAGCTTCTATCACTATGTGGCCAACCCCTTATCATATAAAAAGACTCCTATATATAGATGGCCCGAAGGTCTCATCGCAGCTACAAAACTGTGGGCCTTATCCCAACAGTGACTCAACCCTAACCACTTACAGTCAACTAGTTGTACTTCCATAGCCGCCTCCTGTCTCGTCGCCGCTTCCTGCAGTCCTTAGTCTTTAATGCATTGGCCCGTTGCTTCTTCTTGGTTCAAGCAACGCTGACTGTAGTCCTTCCTTTTAATGAGGGTAGCTGAACCCTCTCTTCATCTTCGGCGCCTTTATTATGGTGGTTGAGCTCTCCCTTCGGCCTCTTCCTTGTACCACACGCTTTGACTTTTCTGTACATATCGCCGCGATTCCCGTCGGAATTTGCGCTACGGCCATATCTTTGACTTGCCGCCAAAATTGGTACTTTCTCCCCAAAACTGGTTATCCTTCCCAAAATTAGCAGCTTCCTAAATGCTGCGGAAGTTCTCTCCAACAACTCCCCTAACACTTACTTGTGGCTCGTCCCCGAGCCACTCGCAACATCAGCCTGCTTCATCTGCCTAAGCTTATCCTTTGCTGCCCGGGAGATTGTTAGAAATTGTGCCTTAAGTGTTTTAATACTTTCATCCATGCTTGTTACTTCTTCCTGCGCTGCGCTGAGCAGCTCAGCGGTTACCAAGGAGTCCTCTGTGCCCTCAATGACTCCTTTACTTGAGGTGAAGCTTTTCACCTTTTGCTCCAGTTCGTCAACCAGATGTGCGACTTTGCTTTCATGCGGGCTAACTTCGTTAGCCAGGTTGATCTGCTGTTCTCTGTACTTCTGCACCTGCTGTTGAAATTGCGTGATTTCTCCTTTCTTCCTTATTTTCGCAAGAGCACTCAATCCCTTGTACTCTTCTTCAGCTCTTGATATCGCGTCTTCGCAGTGCTTAATATGCTGATTGAGCTCGGCTTTCTGTGGGAGCTCCTCTAGCTCCAGCCATGTTTTTGATGCATCCTCTAGGATAGCCTCTGTTGCTTCCACTCGACACTGCATCTGTGTCTGTACAATTCTGATAGCCTGCACTCGTGCTTCTTGGATTTCCTCTGGAGTAGGCGGCCTATTCGCTTCCAGTGCAGCAATCCTTGCTTCGTATTCTTCCTCCATCTTTTTCTTCTCTTCGTCTAGAGCCTTTGCTCGTTCCGCTATTTTTCTGATCTTTTGAGTTATTTCTAACTCAGGCCTGATATCGCACTGCGGAAGTTCTGCTGCGATATTCTTTAAAACAAGAGAGACATCCTGCTCTCGCTGAACATATTGTGTCAACTGGGCACTCTCTGCCTCATGCTGTGCGATGAGCTGCACGTTTTCGTTAGAAAGTAAAACATTGTGCTCATATGTGGCTTGTTCTCTGTGCCTCAGCTCCATGCCTATCTGCTGGAAAATTTCGTACAACTGATCCACAGGTACTTCTGGTAGGTTCACTTCAAGAGGATGAACCATTTGTACTTCCATAGGAATAGGGAACTTAATGCTTCCTGGCGGTATACGAACAATGTTCGTGCGGTCCCTTGCAATACTTTCTTCTCTAGTCTGCACAGGGGGCTGCGAACTTTCTGCGACTGTGGTTGGAGCTGGCTGAATCTGCATGGAAGCAGTCTTCTCAGTTATTTCCGTCAGATATCGCAATTTCTTGTCAAGGCTGATGCGCATCAGATCCTGCGATGACTGAATCGCAGCGAATTTATCCCGCATCTTCTCCTGTATTCGGCTGGCGATGAGATCATACTCATCCTCTGTCATGGTCGGTGCCTGCGGTTCGTCAAAAGTAACCGCCTTTGTTCTCTTCTTCTTTGCTCGCAGTGGAGAAGGGCCTTCAGTAACCTTTCTCTTAGAACCTATTGGTTCTTTCACTTTATCTTTAGGATCTACCTCCGGAACATCTTCTGGATCCTCAACTGGGGCATCAACTGGAACTAGGCCAGAGGATAGATCATCATACATCTGTTTCATTTCTTCATCAAAACAGTTCTTAATGGTGTCTTCAACTTGCTGGATTTCCATGCGATATGGGCCGGGGGCCCATTCCTTATGTTTCCTGAATCCCTTGGGTCTGATATATGTTTTATCCCTGTCGACTTTAAATTCCAGCTTGGACTAAAAAAGATCAACGACCGGCGAGTCGACACGCGGAATCGTTGCTACGGTCTCAAGCAATAGCGTATAATAGTCATGGAATACCATTGCGTTATTCTTGTGCTTCTCTGGGTGACTACTCGCCCAAAGATTTGAGTATCTCGTGCCTCTGCACGCCCCTGGTGTCAGTTGTGGAAACTGCGAATTGGGCGGCTCTTTCCATCCAATAAAAGCCATAAGGATCAGCAACCACGAGAAGTGGAAGCTGTGAAGTGGATCCTGCTGCGCCTGCGCACAGTCTTGAAAGAAACTATTCAGCAAAAATAAACTCCAGTTGTAAGGTTTACCTTTTATGACTTCAATCGCTAGGCGAATAACTGAGCCTGTGACCTCCTTCGGCCTCACCTTGAGGAGGAGCTTTCCGGCCAACAGACTAACAGTAAATCGCAAGGCGTCATCCTGTATTGAGTTGACATCGTAGGCGCGACCTCCTCTTTGCAGCTTATATTCCGCAACCTGCTTGGTTGAGAGCCTGGTATCCTTTGTGGCGCCATCAATATTTATCTGAGGGTCGAAGCCAGTCTTCGACAGACCGGTAATGCTGTGAATAAGGTCAACATTCACATCTATCCGGTTACCCAACCATAAGTAACCACCATGCACACATGATAGTAGCATCCGCACTACAACATTTACCTCTGAGCCCCATCCAAAGTGTGGAATCTCCAGGAGATTGAGCAGTCCCGACGGTGCTAAATGGCTTACATGGTCCATGAGGACGAACTCATCGCGCTCTGTCCTTGGGTTCCTCTGAATCGTCATATAACGATCGCGACGGAATTGTGGGTACAGCTTATAATCTCTCAGATTATAATCAGCAAACTTAACAGCATGCATATTCCCCCACAGGTTACCTTCTTCTTTCACTCGGTTATCCAGTGGTGGGAGTACAAGTTCATATTTAAAGTCTTTCGGAAGGACAATTGCTGGTGCATTTTCTATTCTTGGTGGGAAGTATACGGTAGCGACTGTGACTTCTTCCGGAAGTTCCTGCTCCGGTTCTTCTGACTCTGTGCTACTCGGGGTCTCGCTATACTCCATATTAGCTAAGGTTCTCGGTGACTGGCGTGTGGATGGAGAACCAGCAGTAACTTTCTTTCCTTTCTTCGCCACAACTGAAGTCATAGCACACTCAATTCCACCCCTTTGGAATCTCTGCAACACGTCTTCGAGAGGCTCGTCTGGCGCGAGGAACCTTCCCCTGTGGTACTCTGGACTTCCTATGATTGCTAATCTAATGCAAATCAGAGTCTGCAACTGTTTTTGGTTTCCCTGCTAAGAACTCTGCTAATAATACGCTTGGCTCGGCTCAAATGCGCTCAACTCTTTCGGTGAAAATGACCAAGTAGCCCCGTTCTTTGAATAAGACATGTATTTATCATCAGGCGGGAACTTCAAATGGCAACGGACCAGTAAACTGAGCCCGTTGGCGGCATTTAATGCATAGACAAGACAGCACCCTGCGCCCATTTATTGAAAACGCCGTTTGAAATTTCGCTGGGAAACTGTGTGCCGGAGTGGTGTCGCATCGGATTTTCCAAATCTAGAAGAATCGCCGTACTGCTGCCAAATCTTAGTACAACAGATACTTGTCAGCCGTGCAGTTAATGCTTGTCAGAAGGCGAAGTGACTAGCCCTCTGATCAATTCAAAATTTGGTATCGCATCAATCTGTTTTCTGTCCTCTGCGATACTGTATCGCATCGTCTGGAAATGGAAAGTGCCAAAAACTCGCCTCATATCAAAATTATCGCAACAACCAGGAAAGCGTGCTGCAAACTCTTACCTAAAGTATTTCCGGTGTAGACTCCTTAGGGTGCGATGCTTCATTTCAACTACACTGAACATCTGCACCATTTGCTTCTTTTCTGGGCTAGGGATAGGAGGTGGCACGGCCTTCACAATACAGCTTAAGTCTACTGCCATTGATCAAGGTAGGAAGAGACTCCCCACTCATAGTGCGAAGCTGGATAGCACCTCCATCTGTTATTTACTGGATTTGATATGGCCCTAACCAATGAGTCTTGAATTTCCCAGGGAACTTTATAAACTTACTGTCATAAAGGAGTACCAAGTCTCCAAGCTGAAAGGTTTTGTTCTTGATGTGCCTATCATGACAAGCTTTTTCTCGTGCTTTCTGCACTTTCTGATGGAATCCTGCGATAAATCTGTCTTCCTCCAGATTGAGCAGCTGTGCCAATCTCTCCTCTAGAGTATCAGAATCAGCCATCTCTGTAAGCTGAGCAATCCTTAGACTGGGTAAAATGTATTCCATAGGCATAACAGCCTCTTGTCCATATACCAGGCTGAAAGGTGTGTGCCCTGTTAGTTTCTTGCACGTGGTCCTGTAAGCCCATAATACAGCATTGACTCTAAGGTCCCAATCATCCCTTTGACTGTTACAAATCTTTGTAAGAGCATGTTCTAATATCTTATTGAAAGCCTCCACCGTACCATTAGCTTGAGGGTGGTAAGGTGTACTCTTATGGTGCTGGATTTCAAATTCCTCTGTCAAGGCTTCTATGGTGCAATTCAAAAAATGTGTGCCTTGATCACTCATCAAAGTCACTGGGCATCCAAATCTAGTGATGATGTTTTCAAAAATAAATTGTGCTGCTGTGGCAGCATCACAATTCCTAACTAGTTTTGCCTCAGCCCACCTGGTGAGGTATTCTGTTGCTGTAATAATATATCTCGCACCAGTTCGTTTTCCTAGGGGGTTAATAGGACCCACGAAGTCAATAGCCCACTTATCAAATGCGCGTGGCGTTATCTGTGGTCGCAACGGCATTTCATCTCTTCTGGAGGGATTTCCTGTCCTCTGGCAGATATCGCATGATCTGCAAAACTCTTTACTGTCCTTATGTAATGTAGGCCACCATAATCCGGCTGATAGGATTTTCTGAGCGGTAGGCTTCCCTTCGAAATGACCTCCCGCGATGCCCGAATGTGCTTCCTTAAGAATGGTCTGTTTCTCATGGGGCATAACGCATCTGCGCAAAATTTCATCTGGGCCCAACTTATAGAGATGTCCTGCAATCAAGGTGAAGTCTGCTGCTTTCACCACTAATTGTTTCTTTTGTTGCTTAGTAAACTCAGGCGGTGCCCACCCTGTAGTGAGAAATTGAATTATGTCCTCATAATATTCGTCTGCGACCTGAATGGAAAACAATTGCGCATCAGGCAAGTTGTCCTCTAAGTTACTTGGTTCTTCACCTGAGTCTATCCTTGACAGGTGATCAGGTCCTGCATTTAGTCTTCCTGGCTTGACAATGATTTCGAAATCATATTCCTGAAACAACAATAGCCATCTGCATATTCTTCCCCCTAACATTGGCTTATTGACCAAGTATTTTAATGCAGAATGGTCGGTGAACATCTTGAACGGGGCACCCAACAGATAGTGCCGAAATTTCTGTAAAGCATACACCATTGCTAACCCTTCTCTCTCTGTGGTGGTGTAATTCTTCTCAGCTGTCGATAATCTCCTGCTCGAATATGCGATAGGGTGGTCAATACCCCCTTCTCCTGGTTGCGTGAGAATAATGCCTAGTGCGATGCCAGATGCATCCACATGAACATGAAAAGGCTTGTTCCAATCTGGAAATACCAGAATAGGTGCTGTAACCATTTTTTCTTTTAGAGTGTCAAGACTCTTCTGACATTCCTCATTCCATTGAAATCTGATATCCTTCTTCAATAATTTCTCCATTGGTGCGGTAATCTTGGCATAACCTTTGATAAACTTTCTGTAGTACCCGGTATGACCAAGTGTAGTTCTCAGTTGCTTTACTGAGTTAGGTGCTGGTAAATTGACAATGATGGCGATCTTCGTAGGATCTACCATCAAGCCTTGTCTGCACACAATGTGACCCAACAACGTACCAAAAGGCGCACAAAATATACATTTTTTTAAGTTAAGGGAAATCTGGTGCTGTCTACATTTTTCAAACATTAATCTCAGATTTCCTATGTGCTTCTTGACTAGTCCAAATACAGTCCAATCATCAAAGTAAACTTCTAGAAATCGATGGATGTATTCCTTAAAGACAGCAACAACTACTCTAGAAAAAATTGCTGGGGCATTCTTAAGACCAAAGGGCATTACCGTATACTGAAAGGAGCCCCATTCTGTCGCAAACGTGGTCTTGTGCCTGTCGTCTGGATGGATTCTTATCTGGTGATAGCCTGAAAAGCCATCAGTGAATGAATAGATTTCTTGTCCTCCAACATTGTCTAAGACTTCATCAGTGAAGGGTGTCGGAAATGGGTCATGCAGCAATGCATCATTCAGTTTGCGCAAGTCGACACAGATCCTGATGTCTCCTTTTGTTTTCTTTTCTTGTACTACCATGGGACTAACCCACTCACTTTCTTCAACAGGCTCAATGATGCCTGCTGTTAGCATCTTATCTATTTCATCTTTTACTTTTGCTTTATACCGCGGGTTCAACCTGTATGGACATTGCTTAACCGGCTTAGCATCCTCCTTAAGCGGTATTCTCATGACTCCTAAGTCACCCACTATTCCCTTCATTTCTGTAAAGTTGGTAGGAAATAGGTCCTGATAAACATGTAATAGGTCTGTGATTTGGCCAATTGTCTCATCATCCCAATAATCTCCAATAGAGGCAAACTTAGGGTCTGTTTCTGTGCCAATATTGCTCTTTTTAATCTTGGTTGGTTCTGTTACAGCTGGGATTTCTAAGTGTGGACTTTCAACTTCACGCGTACCTTCTGTTTCTGCGATATTGATACTGCGAGGATCTTCATCCTCATCGCCTGAATCTTGTGCGCAGTTGTAACATTCCAGAGCATGTTCCATCTGAATAGCCCACTCGGGTTGCGAATCCGCTGGTGATGTGCAATCCTCAAATATTTTAGTCTTTATGATCTTCAAGGCCCTATCAATACTTGGATACTCAGATTCAAAACTGAAAGTAAGCAAAAAGTTTTCAATCATAATAGGCCATGAAATAGTTCCTTTCCTTAGCTCTGTTTCTGTATACCAGTTCCGTGGGACTGTATCCAGTGTGTGGATAAATAAATGAACCCATTCTTCTGCTGGAATTTTTAGCCAACTCTGTTCACAGATCATAATGTGTGTTCTGGGATCGCTCTCTCCTGTGTATTTATGCTGTGTACAGTCTCTTTCTTTAGAGAATCTGATACGCATCAGTCTCTTACAATCATACCACGATGCGATATGTTCCTTGTGTGTGTACCACCATCTTGCAGGTGTGGCTCTAACTGCGAGGTCAAAAACCTCCATCCTCTGCTCTTGAGGAATCTCTTGTTCAAACTGCTGCAAAAAATCATTGACGTCCGCTAATCCATCAAAAGTTGGAATATACCTGTTTTCTGCCCCAATCCATCGCAGTGATTTAGTCATGAATGCGCATCTGCGAGTAGAAACTTCGTGGAGTCTATTTTGCCAATTCTCTAAGCCGACATCCGAATCTGATGTGCATGAGCTATCGCATCTCCAGCTAATATGTCCATCGGCTGTAGGATCAATGTAATCTGTCTGATTAGAAGTCATCTGGTACAAATTTTCCATGTTATGCACCTCCTCTTCTGCTTTGATCGGCTCAATGTAGCGAGGACCCTGTAAAGGGTCTAGTGGTGCGATAACCCGGACTTGAGCATCTTCAAATGTCATCTGACTTTTCTTCAAGTTGATAACAGCCTTGTTATCAAAAGCCCAATCAATACCCAATAGAGCTGGATAGGGTTTGGTATCACCAATAATTTCTATGATCTCAAAATCTGCATACGTGTGAACGCCATCGATGTCCACTGGGACATGCGATAGGCGACCCATCGGTGATATTCTCTGCTGATTGGCTAGTCTCAGATGGATAGGGGATCTGCTTAGTTTTGGACTACCCATCTGTTCCCATGTCTGCTTAGTCAGGACATTTACTTCTGATCCTAAATCTAGGATAACCTCATCCATTTCAAATAGTCCGATCTGCGCTGTGAGCCTCATCTCTCTTCCTGTCCTCGTATGGCCCATTATATGTTGAATAGTTCGCTGTGTGTTGCTCATGGAAGGGTTCTGTTGACATTGATCAATAACTTTCTGTAGTTCCTCTACAGCTTTCCCATTGCTTAGAAGTTTCAAACAACTCTTCAGGAAGGACTGTACGCTTCCGGTCAATTCCTCTTCGTCGCATCTTCCAGAGGTGCTAGCCTGCGGTATCTGTACAGTACTAACATCATGTGGTGGCTTCCGCGGTATACCCTGAGATGGTAATAATAGTGATCTGGACTGTGTCTGTTCAGCAAAGGAGGTTTTAGTTTGCTGAAATGCCTCCTTATTCTTCTGTAGATCAAGTGGGATAGGTTTTTCTGGAGCTTTGCGCACCCACTGCGTTCCTGTCGTGTTTTTCGCATCCTGCGATATGTTACTTGTAGAGAGACCACTGTGAGTTACAATATTAACTCATGGTTCTGTTTCTTTCTGCTCAGCAGCGATAAACTGGATAGTCTGATTGGTTGCTGGCTTGGCGTCCTTGATCTTAGCTATCAATATGGGACACTCCTCTATTGTATGATCATAAGATTTACAATACTTGCACGTTGTAGTAGGGTTCTGGCAGTCCCTAGCGTAATGTCCTGTGCCTCCACAATTATAACAGGTAATAGGTCCACGGCCACGGCCAGATTCATAGCCTCCTCCACGTCCTCGACCTCTAAAATTTCCTCCACGGCCTCCCTGAGCCGGATCAGTTTGTGGACGTACTGCTGGTCCAGATGCTTCTGACTGAACTCTGTAAAGGTCATGCTTTCTTTCTATCATTAACTCATAAGCTCTATAGTTGTTTTCGTCATGTCCCACAGATTTACAAAAATTGCAATATAGGTTCTTTGGTGTCTGCACATATTTCTGAAGGAGAGGACATTCCTGAGGACTGTGTCCTCTGGTTCTACAAATCTCACACCATGGCCCCTGATTCTGCATCAACGGGTTAGGAGCTCCACTGGCAATATAGTCAACAAAGACAGGGCAGTTATCCTTACTGTGTCCCTGCGCTTTACACTTAGTACACCAAATTTCATGCGCAACCTCCTTTCCTTTCTTAATTTCATGCAGCTGTAAGGTAAGGTTAGCTAGCTGATTTTGCAGATTAGTGATACCTGTACTAGTCTCTGCTAGAGGTGAAGCCTCTAGTTTCATTGCCATTTCTAATGCTTCATCTTGTGTATTTAATTTCTGTTGCATTAGTGGAAGTCGGATGTGTGGTAATATTGCTGCGATAAACCATTCTTTATGCTGTTGAGGTGCAAGCTCAAAGCTTACCTGATCAATGAGGGTTTTGAATCTCTGGTCAAAATCCCAAACAGTCTCCGTAGGTAATTGCTTAATGTCTTTAAGTTCTGCTATGCACTGTGACTCGGATTTAGGTTTTTTAAACTCTTTGATCATAGCAGTTCTAACCTGTGCAAGCGTTCTGTTATGTCCAGTGGTATACTTCATATACCAAGTTAATGCTCTTTCTCTGAATGTGGTGGCCAGCTGGACAAGCTTGACATTATCGTCTTGTATTTGCTTAATGGTCCATATGGCTTCGCATAAGAACCAGTGCTGTTCAGGGTCCTCCGACCCTGTACCTTTGAATATTGGTAACTTCATATCATCTCCCATCCTGTTTCTAGGTGGTGGGTTCTGGTTTGCTGTATTACTACCACTCGGCGGTGTAGATGTGGAGGGTGTAGCGGTAGTATGCGCTGTGTGAGAGCTACTGGACGGGGTTCCTGCGGGATTATTCTGAGTCCCGACTGGTTTTTGAGGAGTCCTAGGGTTCTGAATCTGCTATCTCGGGTTATCTGAGTTGTTTTCTTCAGAAGAAGATGAATCGTTGACTCTATATCTTTTGCCACTACGTGTATGTCCAAGATACTCGTAATCACTCTCAGAGTCTACTGACATTACAATATCATACTACTATTCATCTGAGAGTATATCCAGTACTCCTTTTTCATATAGTAATTGCTTAATGGATAGATTTAGATAATTTAGGTACTTACCGCGATAACCCTTGAAGAAGTACCGTTCTGCTGCACTGAAACTCTTTCTTTGATCAACCGCGAACTCTGTGATGAAGCCTTCCAACAAACTCGCAAGCCAGAAGTCTACTACGCGTGAGATGGGATTATCGACACCTTTCAAGGTCTGAGTCAGCTCTGCTGTCCAGACAACTGCTCGATTCCTCTTGAAACCGCTGTTGTCAGCAAGCTTTGATAACCAATCATATAAATCAATAGCATAGGTTACGAAGAATATCTCATGGAGATCTGTAAAAATGTGCTTCTGTAGCCAAGCCTCAATGCTCAGTCTAGGATTCTTGTTTTCTTTTACAGCAAACTCTCTTTCTTTTGACTCAACCCACTGGTTAAGTTCTTTCTTGGTAGGATGCCAACAGAACATCAGCCCAATGTGTTCAAACCGGCAACGGAACCATTTGTTGATCTCTCTTGCTTTCTGGGTAGACCCGGGCTAGCTGTATCTTTTAGACCAACAGACCCTTAGCTCACTGGCCCTTTCGGCAACAGGTCGCAAAGGCAACCTGAAGTCTCACCCGAAGTGATTCTAATGGGTGGCAGAAGACTCAAGTGTCCTCAACCAGGTTCGGAGGCATCCAGGGTGTTTAAACCCACCTTAACCCTTCCCTCATAGGCTGACTTATCTCATTCTATTACCCCAGCTATACCACTAACCTATCGCATCACGCAAGGAGTGCGATAAGTCTTTCCCTTATGTGAGCCCGTCTAGTGATACCCAAGATATCGCGGGTGCGATATCTTCCTCCTTCTATCCCTGCGGTACGTGACTCTTAACCACTCGGGCATATCGACCACATCCTATTTCTGAAGATAGTAATAGCATTTAATCTATAAGCATAAACCTCGCTAATGAGCTTGACCCTTGATATCTCGCAACGATGTGACTGTGTAGAGTATTACCTTGAGCACTGTCTAAGTGAACCATTCATGCATTATATTCAGTCCATACTCGCACATTATCCTTTGTTAGACAATTATCTAATTCGCTAGGCTTTTAGCTATGATTATCACAATTGTTATACATCAACCAGAACTTAACTGGCGACCATATACATCATTTGTAACTGAAGGAAGCATTCGTGTATAATAAAGATAAGTGAATGAGAGCAACAGCTACACAAATACAATAGCGCTACTTAGATAAGCACATGCCACTCCCAGGAGGGGAGCTATGTCCACGGAAACTATGTTCCTGTTAACAATTCTGAAGAGTAAAACACAGTTCCTTTCCAACTCTTTACAACCGAGGTCTTCTGGGAAACTCCACCTCAGTGGGAGCCCGTCTCTATAGACCTCTCTTCTTCTCCTGCCCCTTACAATGCATTCTCTTTCTCCCCCAATCCCAGTGGGTTACATAATCTCTCCTTGGGTCGGCCCCTGATCTCTAGGGGAAGTTCAGACTCTGTATCAACAAAAGACTCGACTACCCTCTACCTAACAGCTTCTATCACTATGTGGCCAACCCCTTATCATATAAAAAGACTCCTATATATAGATGGCCCGAAGGTCTCATCGCAGCTACAAAACTGTGGGCCTTATCCCAACAGTGACTCAACCCTAACCACTTACTGTCAACTAGCTGTACTTCCATAGCCGCCTCCTGTCTCGTCGCCGCTTCCTGCAGTCCTTAGTCTTTAATGCATCGGCCCGTTGCTTCTTCTTGGTTCAAGCAACGCTGACTGTAGTCCTTCCTTTTAATGAGGGTAGCTGAACCCTCTCTTCATCTTCGACGCCTTTATTATGGTGGTTGAGCTCTCCCTTCGGCCTCTTCCTTGTACCACACGCTTTGACTTTTCTGTACATATCGCCGCGATTCCCGTCGGAATTTGCGCTACGGCCATATCTTTGACTTGCCGCCAAAATTGGTACTTTCTCCCCAAAACTGGTTATCCTTCCCAAAATTAGCAGCTTCCTAAATGCTGCGGAAGTTCTCTCCAACAGAATGTTGCACTTTATTGATTTATTTTGACTCCTTTATTTGACTTTATTGATGTCTAGGTGTGTAATGTGATTGATGCATAAATTGTATGATTGAGTGCATAACAGACACCTAGGAAATTAATCGAGAGCATGTTGTAACTTAGGGCGCCATGAATGTATTAGTGCGGGTTATAAATTTATGCATGGTGTCCACACATATATAAATCTCACATCTTCACAATAGTACTAGCTACCTATATGACCTATTATATACATCACTAATTGAGTAAGTGTTTGTAGTGTTGCTATGGGGTTATAACTTTGAGACGAAGTTTCTCAAAGGGGTGGTGTTATCAACATAAATAACTTCTCCAAAAAAAGACTCAAAGTATTGATCAAATATTTGCTGCAGGAAATTGTCTACTTCTGGTAGCACCTTCCATTTGTCGGTTCTAAATCAATTTCCTTGAACCTGAGTTTTTGTGTCAAATGCCTATGTTTATTGATGAGCCAAGTTCCATAGTTGTTTTCTCAAAAATGTTAAATTGCTCTTACCCTTGTCACTTATCTCATATGAAGTAAAAGGTTAAAATGGTTAGCACAAAATCATTGTTTTTTAAATGATTTTGATCATTTTTATTTATTTGTTTGTTTTTTGTTTTAGATTGGGGTTGATATTATATCAATTTGATAAAAGTGTTTGGACTTAACTCTCATGTTAAGTTGATCGTCCACGTTTCACCCATCATAATCCCACTTCATCCACATCACATAAGGTGTCAACTAAAAGCCTATAGAATGCTTAACGCGTCGGTAAGAATCTAATACTCCCTCATTTGGAGTAAAATGTCGAGACTGTTACTTATCAGTTCCAATGGGAAACACTCGAAAAACACGAGTCTCAAGAACAAGCATTCACCAAAAGCCTGAGCTCCAGTGCTCTAGCACTCATGGAATTTATAGTTGTCGATGGGGCATCAAATGCCAAGAGGAGAGTGCTTCCAAGTGCCTTTCGAGTGTGGTGTTAAACGTTCATGTCCACAAGCCAAGAAGAGCACTCACAGATAAAGTAAAGAATCGAAATTGCCAACTCTGATTATTGAGTATTTTCCAAGTCATAGGTGTGCCCGTGAAGACTGTCCAAATAAGATATCGAAGTGCCAAGCACCATGAACTTCAACGCATGCATCCACATGAGTGCTTTCCCATGCTAATACAATGATCAATCAGTAATATTATCTATAGTTCTCTGAGTTATTATCATGGAACGCCGTCATGGTGTAATGACTGTCATTATGGTTATGAAGGTTCTTGAGAACAACTGGATTGGATATAGTCTTTCAGCAGAAGTCTGGTAGCAACTTTGTACAGTAAAGGCCAGAATTCGCTACAGGAGTTACATAGAGACCCATAAATCTTGGAAGATCAAAGAGATGATGATCCAGCTGGCCCAAATCGACCTCAGATTCGTGTTGGAAGATAAAGCCTAAGGGTTTTGCCGCCGCATGCCATGATTTTGTCTTCAGTTAACATATTTTGGGATAGTCAACAAATAGCATAAAAAGTGGATCTCAGGATTTGACCACCAGATTTTGGGCATGACTCAGTTTGGAATACCTTTTGTATTATATTTTTGCTTCAATTAGGAATTTTGATCCACCTCTCATGGATCTGAAATATTTCTCTTTTGTTTAATGTAAATCTATATATTGAAAGCTAAAAATCTTGAAGGGATAGAGGCTGGAGGCCTGAGAGAGGGTTCTAGAGACAGAGAAATCTGTATGCATTATTGTAAGCCATCTGGACTATTGTATTTGCAATGTTTTGTAATCAAAGATTCTTGAGAGTTTGATATCAACGTGTGCGTCTTTTGTTCTTAATTGTCTTATCTTCTTGCTTGAACGAAGGTTAATTGTTGAGTATCAATAATTACTTACAAGTTATGGATTCTTGAACAGCAAAGTATTTGCTGCAATTGCCCATAATCTATGTGCTTCTTTCAAGTATTCTTCCATTTATTTTCAGGAGGTACCTCTGTCTATTGAATGTTCCATCCCTGGGATATTCAGGCCTGACCTGTTAGAGATGCTTGATTATTTCATGTTTGTTCCTCTCTCTTCTATCTTCAAATGGTATTTAGCTCGATTTCCTTTGATTCATAACATGATGACTCCATGCCCAATGGTTTTGACTCGGCTTACTTGATCCGCAATATTATCAAACATTAAACAATATTATCAAGATGTGCTAAAGTTTGCACTTTCCAGTCAAGTGCAAACTTTAGTACTAGTATCTATTGGCGCTGCTGCCGGGGGAGCGAAGGAATGAACACGAGCGAAGGAATGAAGACATACTTCCCTGGGCTATACAACAATGAATATATCCAGTCTTTGACAATGAACATGACGGTGAACATGGGCTATACAACAATGAATATATCCAGTCTTTGATTGTGAACAAGGACGGTGAACATGGGCTATACAACAATGAATATATTCAGTCTTTGACTGTGAACAAGGGCTGGTGACATACTGAATATATCCAGTCTTTGACGATGAACAAGGGCTGGTGACATAGTGACTGATATTCACCTGTCGACTCCATTGGTTTCAAAATGGAAAATTCAGCTGCTGATCATGTTGCTTCTCCATTAATTTCAAAATGGAAAATTCAGCTGCTGATCAAGTTGCTTATGTTCCACGACAACAAGGTTTGAGGTAGACCTTATTTTTCTTCAAGATTTTCAAGAATGGATAAGAATGTTTTCTGATGATGAATGGGATGAAGTTTCTTCTTCAGTTATATTATATTCTTATTATATTCTTATTTGGCTACTTACAATATTTTTAATGAAGAAAATAAAATCAATTGTTTAAAGAAGCTTCTAAATAGACTTGAGAAAGGATATGGAATTTTATTGACTAGAAAAAGTCCTAGATTTCTTCCAGCCAAAGTAATTCTTTTGAAGATTCAAATAGACTTGAGAAAGGATATGGAATTTTATTGACTTAGAAAAAGTCCCAGATTTCTTCCAGCCAAAGTAATTCTTTTGAAGATTCATACGATGACCAACATAAAGAAATTTTCTATGATGGAAAAATTCTAGATTCATTTGTCATTGACTCAAATGATTCTAGCAGTTTTGGTTATGATGTAATTGTTGTTCCAAAAATTATTGGAGGTCAACCTATATGATGATGACAAGGAACAGTTTACAACAGCATATAGGGAACTCTTTAGCAGCCAGCCAGTATATGATGACTATGAAGTTGAGTCACAAGAATGCAGCAAAGCAGACATGGTATTTTATGTGCAAAATGCACTACTACCAATAAAGGATATTAAGGGACAATCTAATCTTCAGCTGGAGCAGTATCTTCTTATAATTTTCATGATCCTATAGTTGATTATTTGGAGTATATGGGAAGTGTAAATGTTAATAATTAATGCTTAGTGAATGTTATATAATTAGATATTTCATTAAATTTGGAATTAAACACTTGATCTAAAATTCCAGAATAAAATATTTCCAATTTTAATAAAATATGTACGGTTTTTATACCTTTGGACTAACAACATACTTTTTATACATCCCTACTATTATAACTTTCCAACTATTCTCTCACCACAACACTTCTATATTAATAAACAATTTTTATTTAAAATCTTATAATAAACAACTCTTATAAATAAGATCTTAGTAATAAGTCATTAATATTAAGTATTTATTTAGGTTTCACTTACTTACTAACAACTTAGGTTAATTTAGAGCTCCAAATAAATAAATAAGTAAATTAAACTATCTCATCACCAAACTAACCAACTATTAATTATTTGGACAACTTTAAATTCTAATGAAATAATACGTAGCATTTTTAATTTAGGCACTCATTAAGCATAGTTAAAATTATATTAAAATATAACTAAGGCTCTCATACTAAATAAAATAAAATTAAAATATTAAAATAAGAATAATTAAATACTAAAATAAGAATAAGAATTAAAATAAAATAATTTTAAACTATTTGACAAAATCTCATCTAATTAGCAACCCTAATTTCTTCACCAAATAAACCCTCGCTTCTCCACATAAGCCGACCATATCTTATCTTTTTATCTCCACGTCTCTAATATTAATATCTTACTTCTCATGCTCTTCACATTTGGCATTGTGTCCTGATGATGGATCCTGATATGGATTTGAAACGTCGACCTAGTCAACTAGTTACTGTGGTTTCTCCGAAATCATCTGAAACTAATCACCACAGAAATTTGGCAACAGAAATAATGAATCTGACTGTCAATAAAATCCTCGCAATTTAGTCCTTTATGAACCTCAAGGAATATGTCATTTAATTAGGTTAAATTTTTTCCATAGTAAAAGGGGTTGTTACACATTACAACATTGTTGTTCTCAAAAAATGTTTTGATCTAGGTTATTGTCTTAGTATCAACCACCAATATGTATCCAACACATCTAGGTAAAAAAAAACTTGGTTGTAGTGTTTAGAGGAAACATAAGGCTCCTTAATTTCATCCCACATCCTTATAGAGTTGATACATATTAACCCACTGTCATGATCTTCTTTTACATTAATTTGGTTGAAGGTATCCCACCACTTGCACCTAAAAATAACATATTGGAAAGATGAGAACACCACCACTTGCATGATCTCTTGTATTTTTTCAACATAACCTAACTTCCCAACTTTTATGTTATGATCATGGTGGCTAGCATGACTAGATTGGTTGAATTTGACTTCCACTCTACACTCTAGTGTGAAACATCCATCATTATCACCCTCAATGTGAAAATTATGTCCACATGCCCACATAGATGGGAACAAAATCACATGTAAAAATGTGAACAAAAGATGGTTTCATATGTCTAATAACCTAAGCATTAATAACAACATATAGATGTTATAATTCAAATGCACATTGTAAAATTCAAAATGTACGGAGAGAGATTATTACAAAGTTGTTGCATCCAATCCCTATATTTAGTGCATCCCCGGACCTCTTCTTAGTGCATCCCTGGACCTCTTCACTATGCAGGTAATGACTAGATGCATTATATTTCTCAACCACTCAATTATTGGGACAAATGATTGGAATATTTTCTTTTAAATGATCAAGATAAGGCAAGTTTCTACTCTTCAACCACCTAAATTATTTCCTATCACTCCCCCATTTCCTTCTCTTCTCTTCTTAGAATGTCACCCACGATTGTGTTGCCTCCACATTGTAAAGAGTGAATTTATAAATGGCATTAGTTTATGAATTCGTTGATGTATTCATGAAATAAGAAATAATAGAAGGATATCAAATATACAATGCCACGTTTATTGCAAATAGTTACTCTGTATAAATTTGACAAAAGATATTTGAATTACTATTTATCGTGCACTTTTTTCCATTCATTTGGAGTAGCTCCCCTTCCCTTGTGTCCTCATTTCATTGGTCATATGAAAAAACTATGCTTGGCATGTCCTTGATTTTCTTAATGTACTCACTGGCATAATATAATGACTTTCATACTATGTACCCCTCAACCATAGACCCCTCAGGTTTTGCGATTTGTTGAACAAGCCCCTTCAATTTTTTCATGTAACTCTCTAAGAAGAACATAGAATGACATGATACCACCTCGACTAATTCAACTTCATCAACTACGTGAATTAGAGGATAAACCTGCAAGTCCATGAAACTCATGGGTAGTTCCTTCTCAAACATAGAAACAATCTTACCTATCTCTCGGCACACCTATGCAATGCTAGCCATATGAATGTCCTTTGATGTGATTCAATGTACAAATGCACATAAATTAGTTATGATGCACCACGGGTCCTTGGGGAAGTCATGGTCCATAACCCACACATGAGTATAGGATAATGACAATACAAAATAAACACATATAAAACCTATTGTTGTAAAACTTTGAGTGCATAGTACACTATAACCTACACCATGGGAAAAAAAAGCATTTATTCAACATACATACCCTTAGTAGGTTATGATGGTCATGTGATTTAAGCCTTGACAAATATTCTTCTATAGTGAAGCAACATCTTAGAGTTGAATCATATAAAGAGGACATCTGCATGCCTAATATAATTTCCTTCACCAGAGAAAGATCATATTTCTTCAAAATCCATGGGATGTTACCTTCTTTATAAGAACAGGAGGGACCAACTTCTCCAATACTTTCTTTTCTTGGAAAATGTTTAATTTTGGTATTTGAATAAATAATATCTCTCAAAACACCCAACTTATTTTTTTTTCCACGATATGTGCCTCCATGAAGAAGATGAAACATTTTTAAATATATGCATTGGATATAGTAAGTGGGAAATATTAAGATGCTCCCAACATGAAGCTCATAAATTTAATACATATTTCCTTTTGATCCCAATGGGATTTTTCTCAACATAAGTGTCAAAAAATTTAGGATCATCAAACATAGGTTTCTCATCACACATTGCAGTAGATACTCAGCTAACATATGTTTAGATATATGTTAGTGAGGCTGCCACTAACCCTAATGACTTAAAGGTAGCTGGTGGCTAGTTGCGCATAACTTCTTTTGGTGTAGAGGAGTTTAGTTTCCTCTCTCTTTTGGTCATGATAGTGGCCCACTACACTAATGATGGGAAACACATTAGTTGCCCGTTATTATATTATGTTGATTATTAAGGTTAGATCTCCCAATGCATTAGGTGGTCTGCCATTTTTTTCTATGGTTTTGTTTTGCTTTAGATCGTTGTTGCTTCATGTTTGATGGGAGAATAGGCTTCCCGTTTTATTATGAGCTATTTTGTTTATTTTTTGAAAGGTTTTTAGTCACTCGTCCATCACTCGACCACCACTCTCGTATGTCAATGGACGAGGTACAGATACACATGTGGGGGTAGATGTTTCTCAAGAGGGGCCAGCCAGAGTTCCCACATAAGATCACTACAGGTGTTGGCACTATGATTTAGTTGTCATTGATGGTTGGAAAACAGACAAGGTGGGCATAATGGAAAGGCTCATTGCGGGCATATGTGAGCCCCTGCGGGCATAATGGAGAGCCCCATTGCGGGCATATGTGATCCCCTGCGGGCATGACAATAAGCCCACCGCGGGCATAATGGATAGCCCCACTGTGGGAATATGTGAGCCCCTGCAGGAATTACATATAGCCTACTACGGGCATATGGAGAGGCCCATATTGGCATCACAAAAGCCACCTGCAGGCATCATTAAGAGCCCTCTACGGGCATCCTGGAGAGACCACTGCGGGCATATAGAGATCCCTTTGCGGGCATCCTGGAGAGGCCACTGTGGGCATCCTAGAGAGGCCACTATGGGCATTACTGAGGGAATATGGAGATCCCTCTACGGGCATTTTAAGAAGCCTCATAATTCTGTGTATTTCTAATAAAAACACAGTTACAGTGATTAAAAAAATATTAAGAAAGGATTTGAAATGCCATTGAGTTACAATAACAAGAATTTGAAAAGTTGGAGGAATGTGAAGAGACTAAGATATAATGACTCCCTCATATCTATAAGAGAATGAACAAGAACGTGGGTGAGTGTGAGAGAAAAAAAAAATGGATAGTGAGATATCTCTGTGAGTCAAGGTGAGACAGAATGAAAGCAGTGATGAATATTTGAAGAGAACAATAGCTGGTGTGAATGTAGACAAAATTACATAGAACAGAGAGTATGATTGAAGAAGAAAAAAGAGCATGAGAAAAGCAGAGCAGAGCATATCAGAGCAGCTAAACATAGGCGGAGAATGGAGTTGTAAAAGAGAGCAAGAAGGACAAAGAATAGAGTGGGTAAGCAATGCAATGTCTGAATCATTGCAATGTAATTAACAAGTAGAAATTTTTGTGTAAGGGTGGTTGGGAAGTTCTAGGGAGGACTTGTAGTCCTCTGTGTGCAAGTTGGAGCTTGTGCAAATGGAAGTGGGTTCTTCCATCCAGTTGTAGCTAGAGAAATCAAGATTTGGTGCTCTCTACAAGTAGGATCTTGTAAACAGAGGTTGCATCCTCATTTGAGTAGGTGCTCAAAGATGATGTAAAGAAGTTGGAGCTTGCTTGACATCCTAAGAAGAAGAGGTTTTTTCCCTTTATGGGTTTCCTCATGAATATTTGTCTATGTCTATATCATGTGTGTGATTGATGATTATCACTTATGTTTTTATATTTGTTGTATTACCATGACTGTAAATTTGTGAACAGTAATAAAGTTATGAAAAGACTAGAAATTGTTTAAGCTTAGAAATAACTGATTCACCCCCCCTCTCAGTTATTTGAATAATTTCAACAATTGGTATCAAAGTTGGTTCCTTTTATTTAAAGGTAGATCTGTAAGCTTAAACATGACTAGTCATGAAGGAACTTCAACCAATAAGGCTCCTCTGTTTGATGGAACAAATTTTTCTTTCTGGAAGGTTAGAATGAGAACATATCTAATGTCCCTAGGTGTTGATGTATGGGATGTAGTTGAAACTATGTATGTAAATCCTAGTGTATTAGCCTCCAAAGATGATAAACTGTATTTTACTTTTAATGCAAAAGCAATGAATGCTATCCTCAGTGGTCTTGCAGAAGCTAAATTTGTAAAAGTCATGCATTTTGAATCTGCCAAAGAGATGTGGGACAAACTTATAAGAATATATGAAGGAAATGAGAAAGTAAAAGATGCCAAACTCCAGACATACAGATTGAAATTTGAACAACTAAAGATGAATGAGGATGAGACTTTTAGTAAATATTTCCTAAGGGTTGAAGAGTTGGTGAATGCTATGAAAGGCCTTGGTGAAACGATTGAAGAAGCATCTTTAGTTCATAAAATTTTAAGATCTCTTCCTGATAGATTTAATCCCAAAGTTTCAGCAAAAGAAGAGTTAAATGATCTTAAAACTCTACCTATTGACCAAATCCTAGGAACTCTAACTGCTTATGAAATGAGGATTAGCAAAGATGAACCCACCACTAGAGAAGCATCCTTTAAAGAAGATAAGAACATTGGTTCTGAAATGGATGAGATTGAGGCAAAATTTGTAAGAAGGTTGAAGAAAGGATTAGGTAAATATAGAGACAAGATTCTTTTTAAATGTTTCAATTGTGGTAAGATAGGCCATTTTGCATCTAAATGTCGCCACAAGAAAAAATACCAGAATTTTGATGATGAAGAGAAATACAAATTTAAGAAATACAGTAAAAAGAAAAGTTTGTGTGCAAATAATAATGACTCCTCAGAAGACATAGATAGCAATTCATCTTGTGAAGATAAAGTGAATGATTTTATGCTTATGTCTATAGAAGGTCTTGATGATGAATACACAGGAAGTGACATGAATGATGAAGAATCTATGGTTGATATGGAAGGTGAACTAATCAGTGCTTTAGAAGAGATTGACAGACTCGGACTTAAGAAGAGAAAACAAAAACAATTGTTGATGCAGCTTGAAAAGAGTGGTAAAGAACCAAGTGAAGATTTTACATTGTTAAAAGTAGAATTAGAAGAAGCAAAGAAAATAGAAGATACTCTTAAAAAGCAATTAGCAAAGAAGAAGGTGAGATGTGAAGCTCTGGAAGAAGAACTAGTGAAAGCTAGAAAAGAGTTGGAGAAGTTTCATGCAGCAGACAGTCAGATGATAAAGACTGGTCTAGGTTATGAAAGTGGTTCAAGAAGCAGACAGTCAAATGATGATCATACTTTGCAAACAAAATTTTATGAAGATAAGTTGAGTTATGATCAGGAACAAAGCCAAAAAATAGCATCCTCAGTAAACAAATATCTCCATTGATAAAGACTGGTCTAGGTTATGAAAGTGGTTCAAGCAGCAGACAGTCAGATGATGATCATACTCTACAAACAAAATTTTATGAAGATAAGTTGATTTATGATCAGGAACAAAACCAAAAAAATCTAAGGCAATCAATTCCAAGAAGAAGACCAATATCCAGGTACCAAAAACTTTTCTATGGTTACTATTATTATTGTTCTAACTTTGGTCATAAAGTGTTAGTTTTTCAGAATTTACTTCAATCTGATATAGTATCTTAACTGAGAGAATAACATGTACATCATATCTACAACATATCAATCATGGACACAATAATGAAAGCACACAAGAGACACAGAGTTTCACCGGGGAAAACCAAGAAGGTGAAAAACCCCACAACTTCCTCAGAGATAGAAAGAGCAATGATACAACCAAAGTACAAGAGATAGTCTTCTCCTAGCAGATGATCCTCCTCCTCACAAGTGCCCCACTTTCTGAGAGAGATAGAAGTGAGTAATGAGAGATCAAATAGAGATCTCCCAATCTCTATTTATACTTCTCCTGTCCTACCCAATAAACTAATGGGGCCGACTTGTCTAGCTTAGCCTAATAACCCATGGTTAAATTAATCTAGGCCAACCCCACACTTGGTGGTATAATAACCCATTAACCCACATGACTCATACAGGGCCGACCCCATCAAGGTGGTCTAATAACCCATCAAGTATAAGTTACGACACTTACAATATAAATGACAACACTTCCGTATAGATGAATAATAACATCTCTATAGGAATACAAACACTTCCATATAGAGGAATAATAACATCTCTATAGGAATACAATACACATGGGTAAAATACATTCCGAAGTTACATATACATCAACACTCCCTCTTAAATAGGAAGGTATTTCTCAACACAGATATGCTAGCACAAGTCTTCTTCTCTGGATCATCATTAGCGAATCATCATCCTCGAATCATCGTCATCGTCACTACTGCTGCTATCTCAATCAATCTCTAAATCTACTCGTCATAGGAAGTTCTACAGATCCAGTCCTTTTTCATACTGGATGTAGGCCCACCACCTGCAGGTCTTCATCATCACTGGCCATACTGTGGAATACTCAGGACTTATTATGTGCGCCAACAAAACCTAGCAAGAGCATCCTAGGACTTATTATGAGCACACTGTTCAACCTATCGGATCTCCCAGGGAGCTATTACATGTGACCAAACAAAACCTAGCAAGAGCATATCAGGACTGATTACTTTCCCAGCACAACCTGCAAGATATCCTAGGGATACATTATATGATACCAAGCAAAACCTAGCAAGAGCATCTCAGGACTGATTATGTGCCCAGCACAACCTGCAAGATCTCCCAGGGAGAAATTATATGCTACCAAGCAAAACCTAGCAAGAGCATCTCAGGACTGATTACGTGCCCAGCACAACCTGCAAGATCTCCCAGGGAGAAATTATATGCCATGGACAAAACCTAGCAAGAGCATTTGCTAGATCTACCACGGAGCTATTATATGCCAGCGGAAAAACCTAGCAAGAGCATCTGCAAATCTCCCAGGGAACTATTATATGTCCCTCCAAGCAAAACCTCAAAAGAGCATTTGCCAAATCTCCCAGGGAGCTATTCTATGCCAGCGTAAAAACCTAGCAAGAGCATCTGCAAATCTCCCAGTGCGCTATTATATGTCCCTCCAAGAAAAACCTCGAAAGAGCATTTTCCAGATCTCCCAGGGAGCTATTATATGCCAGCGGAAAAACCTAGAAAGAGCATCTGCAAATCTCCTAGGGCGCTATTATATGCTTATCTGCACAACCTGTCCACGGCCACAGAGTATAAACCTAATACTCATCATACATCATCCTGATGTCCATGATCATATTGATCAGCATCTCTGCATCGTCCTGATGCAAGTCATCTAGAGCATCATCCTAATACTCATCACACATGATCATCCTGATCATACGATGTATCCACCTGAGACATATCATGCATCCACCTGATGCATATCACATACATGATCCACCTGATACATATCATGCATCCACCTTATGCATATCACATACATGATCCACCTGATCATACAATGTATCCACTTGATACATATCATGCATCCACCTGATGCATATCACATACATGATCCACCTAATCATACAATGTATCCACCTGATACATATCATGCATCTACCTGATGCATATCATATACATGATCCAACTGATCATATCCAAAGCAGTAACTAGAGCATCGTCCCGATGCTCATCACACAGCGCTTAGATCCACAGCCATGGGAGGATCCTCCTACCACCATGATTGGAATGGCTCTTGCAAATGTGTCCATCACTTCTTCCTTGAAGTGTCATCAATCTGAAGAACACCAAGCCTCCCTCTGAAGTACTCAAACTTCACTCTGGCTAGTGGTTTCATCAACACATCTGCAACCTGCTCATCCGTCACAACATACAGAAGCTTCACTGCTCCTCTCTGCACCATATCCCTGATATAGTGATATTTGATATCTATGTGCTTCGACCTGTCATGGAACACCGGGTTCTCAAACAACTTCACACAACTCTGGTTGTCACAAAATATACCAATAGCATCCAATGGGAGATCAAATAGCTCAAACAGTAGCTTCCTTATCCATATTGCCTTACAACTAACTGAACAAGCTGCAACATACTCTGCTTCGGCTGTACTCAGTGCTACGCAAGACTGCTTCCTGCTAAACCAAGAGATCACACCTGATCCCATACCGAAGCAGCACCCGGAAGTGCTCTTCCTATTTGCAGCACTGCCTGCCCAATCTGAATCAACATAACCCTCCAGGTTAAACTTTTGATTCGCATCATACTTGAGCCCATAATCAACCGTACCCTTCAGGTACCTCAAAATATGCTTTATAGCAACCAGGTGAACACTCCTCGGATCCGTCAGGAACTGGCTCAATTTGTTCACTGCAAAGCAAATATATGGTCTCATGTTCGTCAAGTACATCAAGGACCCAATCATCTGATGATACATAGTGACATCAACCGGATCAGATGAAGCATCACACAGAAGCTTCAGGTTCAATGCCATAGGTGTGGCCATGGCCTTGCAATCCATCATCCCAAAACTCTTCAAGATCTCTACTGCATACTTCCCTTTTCCAAGGACGATTCCATCTGCACTCTGCCACACCTCCATACCTATAAAGTAGTGCATCATACCCAAGTCCTTCATCTCGAACTCGGCAGCAAGCTTCCACTGCGTGTCGGCAATCAATCTATCCTCACCTGTAACAAACAGGTCATCCACATACAAAAGTAGTATCACTAGATTTCCTTCCTCAACCTTGTAGTAAAGGTTGGAATCCACTTTACTCTTGGTAAATCCCAAACTAGATAGAAAGCCATCTATCCTTCCATACCAGGTCCTGGCTGCCTGTTTCAAACCATACAGGGCTTTCTTCAGTTTGCACACATGTGACTCTCGGTCATGTGTCTCAAACCCAAGTGGCTGCTCCACATACACTTCCTCTTCGACTACACCATTCAAGAAAGTTTTCTTGACATCCATCTGGTGTATCTTCCATTTCATCACTGCAGCTAGAGAAAGTATTGATCTGATGGAAGGGTGCCTGGCTATAGGTGTAGAATTCTCTTCATACTCAATCCCTCTTTCTGGGAGAAGCCACGAGCTACAATCCTCGCTTTGTATTTTTCTATGCAACCATCTGCAGCATGCTTGATCTTATAGATCCACTTGGAAGTCACAACAGACTTCCCTTCAGGTCTTGGGAATGCATCCCAAACATCATTCTTCATGATCGACTGGTACTTCTCAATCATGGCATTCTTCCCAAATCCTGGGAACTTCAATGTCTTCAATATCTTCAATGGATAACTTTGTTGCTGAACAAATGTTGTAGTCCTTCTTTTGTAGGTGATGGTATACGATGTTTCCTACAAAACAAGTTAAATTGCATGATTAGAAACATCTCATAGTTTTCAAAACAAATTCTTACACATAAATAAATATGTCATGCAGTCATGCAATTATTTTAGCCAATACTTCAATACAACATTTATCCATATCCCGTAACTTTCTAGATACCTTCCAATCTCTACCAGAACATTGTTAAGAGTGTGCACAACTCCCAACATGTCAGCAAAGAGGTTTCATTCTAGATAAGTAGCAATGGAATTTTGTACAGTGCCATAGGCCACTTACCCATTATATGCATATTAGTAGTATGTTGTTCATTAATGCAATTATCCTAATATGCCAAAATACACAACCTAATTCTAGGAACATCAGTATATACATCATTGAACAGTATTATTTAAACAATCAAATATGCAAGAAATGATAATTCAAATACTTATCTTTGTTTGTTTGTTGGGTTGACTCCCTCTTAGTCTTTGCTTCCTTTCTACAACTCCATTCTGAAGTGGATTGTGAGAAGTGGTCGACTCCCTCTGAATATCTTCCTCCTTGCAGAAACTACTAGAGTGTGCTCCCTCTTTATCTTTTCTTCCTGGATTACCTGTCCTTGAACTTATATCCATCCTCGATCACTATGCATGCTTACAAGTATCATTATTGTGATATCCTCCAGATCTCATACATAATCATACATTTATTAGTATAATCTCAATACTATCATAACCACAATAATCTTAAACATGTATAGTAATGATCATTTTAAACACAGATAATAAACATTAGTATTCAAGGTTTATATAGGACTCTTCTGGTTAGTCATATCATCAATTAAAGTAAGAAACATAATATGCCTAAATCCATGATTACTCAAACCTATAACTTCATGAATAATAAAATCAATCATGCCAAGTATACTTATATAAGATATCCTAACACAAGGTAGGATTTTAACTTGATATAGGAAAAACATACTTGGATTAGCATGTTAGCTAGCTATGTCTAACATACCCATATGATGTCTTCTTGTTCTCTTCAATGACTTGTGCTAGTAACCTGCATATCTCATAAGTCAAGCATTATACAACCAAGTTATACATACCTCGTAAATAGATCTTCTATGTGATCCATGACAATGGATGAATCATTGTCTTCATGTCACCATGGTCATATGTTCTTTAAACTAGAACATGCTTTGTCTTTCTTGGTTTACCTTTCATGTTAGTGAACAACATCAACCTCATACAACATCACAATGCATTAGTACAATCATAAGTTTCAAAACCCTAATCAATGAATATCTTCTATTGTGCATTCATAATTTTATTAAGGTGATACGACAAGTCTAAAGTTAATCAAGATTGTACTAACCATAATAATATGAAGACAAACATACCATAAACTTAATCATGAACAAATCTCGAAACATACCTAGATAATTCATACCTGTCGAGATTGTTTGTAATCTTCTTATGTAAGGCCTTAGCCTTATCTCCTTCTGAAATTGGAACTTCTTCAGTTATGCAGGTGACCAAACCATTCTCTTCTAGGATTAACCCAATCCACTTGATTTGCAGAAACTGGATCTCGAGCTGGATTAGGGTTTGTTAGAGAAACCCTAAAAATTAAAACTTTGAATTTCAAACTTCTGAAAGGATAGAAGGATGCGCCTTGATGAGCTGATCAAGTTGGTATACTCAGAATTTGAAAATTGCAAAGTTTCACCCCTCAAAATTGCCTTTGAAACTTCTAGATCTTCTAGACAGGATCCCGAACTAGGGTTTGATAAATCCCACCCTTCTGCCCAACCAAAAGGTTCAATCCAAAGCTCTAAACTTTGATTTTTCTTAGGATCTTCCAGCCGTGGTCACAGACTTCAAAAATTCCAACTTTTGCAAAAGCCCTAATTTTCCACTTTTCCGATCAAAGTCCCGAACTAGGGTTTGATCAAGCCCGGTCTTCTACCCAACCAAAATTTTTTATCTTGGTCTCTAAATTTCGATTTTGATGAGTAGCATTCAGCTGTGGTCTCCGATTACAAAAATTCCAACTTTCTCTGAATCCCTAATTCCCGGAGCCATGAATGAAGGTGCTCAAATCCAATTCTATTTTGATAGAAATATGCACCTGATTGTTTCTAGTGTAACTCCTAAATTACGAATCCATAGGGTCTGAAACTTATACCTTTGGTAGCCTGACCTATCATATTTCCAACCCCATAGGTCTGACCTCAATTGGATTCTCTGAGAGAGAGTTATGCCAAGTATCGCAACGTGACTTGTTTATGGGATAAAATAGGAGAGCGAACTTGTATGGAGTGCCACATGTCACTGTTTCACTTTCAGCCTCTGAACCTTTGGCATGTGAAAGTACAGTCCGTTCCCTACCTATAACATTTTACAAAATATCATTTGGAGACTCCTAGCCCAAGTTATGATCTTTTTTCCTGTGTCACCTGTTTATGACTCAGATCTGGAAGAGGCAAAAACCCTAGATTGTACAGATCATAAAACACAAAGTACAACGAATTAGAAGTTTTTCTTCGGACACAAGGTACATGGAGCTCTTATCTTAGACTTGTAAGAGTTTCAGATCCTGGAAACTCTCCAAAATGGATTTATAGTGAAAGTTATATGATGACTGGTTTTTGCTATACCAAGCCCTAGCATCGCAAGTGCAGCAAGTGTCATACATGCCATACCATGCCTTCTTTAAGGCTAGCTCCGATACCATGTTAGTTTTCAGAATTTACTTCAATATGATATAGGATCTTAACTGAGAGAATAACATGTACATCATATCTACAACATATCAATCATGGACACAGTAATGCAAGCACACAAGAGACACAGAGTTTCACCGGGGAAAACCAAGAAGGTGAAAAACCCCACAACTTCCTCAGAGATAGAAAGAGCAATGATACAACCAAAGTACAAGAGATAGTATTCTCCTAGTAGATGATCCTCCTCCTCACAAGTGTGCCACTTTCTGAGAGATATAGAAGTGAGTAATGAGAGATCAAATAGAGATCTCCCGATCTCTATTTATACTTCTCATGTCTTTCCCAATAAACTAATGGGGCCGACTTGTCTAGCTTATCCTAATAACCCATGGTTAACTTAATCTGGGTTGATCCCACACTTGGTGGTCTAATTACCCATTTACCCACATGACTCATACAGGGCCGACCCCATCAAGGTGGTCTAATAACCCATCAAGTATAAGTTACGACACTTCCGTATAGAGGAATAGTAACATCTCTATAGGAATACAATACACACGGGTAAAATACATTCCGAAGTTACATATACATCAACATAAAGCGGCAAATTGTGGAATTAAGTTTAGAAGTATGCAACTAAGGAGGTCAATGAATAAACAACTACTGCAACATAGAACTATACAGTTAGTGAATAGAAAACAACATACCAATTATTTTGATTTATTGTATGATGATCCTGAATGTTATATTTGTCATAATTTTGGTCACAAAGATTTAGATTGTCATATGAAGAATTACAAAGCATATTCAAGAATAAATTTCTCCGCTGAAAATGTCAAGATATGGAAAAAGAAGGAAAGCAATAAGTGTGCTTTAGTACTTTCTGTTCAAAGACAAAAGTATCCCTGGTATATTGGCAGTGGGTGTTCCAAACATATGACTGGAGACAAAAGTAAGTTTTTTTCTCTAAGTGAAAGCAAATCAGGAAATGTAACTTTTGGAAATGATGCACCAGGAAAAATCAAAGGTAAAGGAATGGTGAGTCTAAGTAATGGCAAAGGAAAATATCAAGATGTGTTGTTTGTAGATGGTCTGAAACATAACCTGCTTAGTGTCAGTCAAGTTTGTGATAGAGGGTGTGAAGTTGTTTTTACTTCTAAAGATTGTAGAATAAAATATGTGCATTCAGGACAGTTGGTTGCAAAAGGCATAAGAACTTAAAACAATGTCTATGTTTTGAAAGAAGAAAAAGAAGAATGTCATTTAAGCAAGTATGATGAAAGTTGGCTATGGCATAGGAGACTTGGAAATCTAAATTTTGATCATATAATCAAGCTTAGAAACAATGGAGCAGTAAAATATCTTCCAAATATATCAAAGCCATATGATTCTGTATGTAAATCTTGCCAAATAGGAAAGCTTACTCGGACACAGTTTAAATCTAAGAACTTTATATCAACAGAAAAACCTATTCAGTTAGTACATATGGATTTATGTGTACCTTCAAGGAAGGAAGGTACAGGAAAAGAAAACTATTTCATGTTGATCATTGATGATTATTCTAGACTCATATGGGTTGCTTTTTTGAAGGAAAAATATGAAGCATTTGAAAAATTCAAAGTGTTTAAGGCTCTGACTGATAATCAAACAGGAAAAATATTGAAGGAAGTAAGGTCTGATAGAGGAGGAGAGTTTAGTTCAAGGGATTTTAAAGAGTTTTGTGATAAACATGGGATCAAAAGAGAATATACTATTCTAGGGACTCCATAGCAAAATGGAGTAGTTGAGAGGAAGAATAGATTAGTCGAGCAATTGGAAAGATCATTGATGAATGAAAGAAATATTGCTTAGAAATATTGGGTAGAAGCAATTCACACAATTGTACATATACTTAACAAAGCTCATATCAAGCCACACAGTGACAAGACTCCTTATGAACTATAGTTTGGAAGACTTGCTTCAGTCAAAAATTTTAAAGTCTTTGGGAGTAAGTGTTATATTAAGAATAATGATGAAAATATTGGCAAATATGATGGCAAAGCTGATGAAGGTATCTTCTTAGGATATGCTACAAACAGTAAAGGATACAGATGCTATAATAAAAGGCTGCATAAATTGGTTGATTGCATTGACATAAAATTTGATGAAGAAATCCCAGTAAGAGAAGTGAGCAGTGTTGAACCAACTACAGAAGATGTATTTGAAGTTGAAGATGAACAGGTCCAAGAATTAGAAAGAGAAGACTTTGAGTCAGATGATGGAGATGCAAATATTCAGACAGTTTCAAATCAGCAGACAAAAACAAAATCACCTTCCGTAATTGTTAAAAAGAATCATCCTGAAAGTCAGATAATTGGTGACAAGAATAAAGGAGTTCGGACAAGAATTAAATTGATTGAAGCTTCAGAGAAATCACAGATTTCTTTTCTATCTATGGTTGAACCCATGAACTTTGATGAAGCTAGTAAATATTAAGATTGGATTAGAGCCATGAATGAAGAGCTTGATCAAATTGAGAAGAATAATACTCGGGAACTTGTTCCTAGACCTACAGATAAGAATGTAATAGGTTCTAAATGGGTGTTTAAAAATAAGATGAATGAACAAGGACAGGTTGTGAGTAATAAATCCAGATTGGTCTGTAAAGGGTATGCACAAGTTGAGGGTCGGGATTTTGATGAAACATTTGCACCAGTGGTAAGATTAGAAACCATTAGAATGTTTCTTGCCTATGCGAGCCACAAGAAATTCAAACTGTATCAGATGGATGTTAAATCAGAATTTCTTAATGGAAATATGGAAGAAGAAGTCTATATGGAGCAACCTGAAGGATTTCAACTGACAGACAATCCTGACTATGTCTACAAACTGAAGAAGGCACTATATGGATTGAAACAAGCACCAAGAGCCTGGTATTATAGATTGGATAAGTATCTATAGGACAAAGGGTTCAAGAAAGGTATTGTTCACAATAATTTGTACATCAAATCTGAAGGTGATGATTTATTAGTTGTTTTGCTTTATGTGGATGACATTATTTTTGGATGTACCAATGATTCTTATGTTCAGTGTTTTGCTAATTCTATGCAATCTGAGTTTGAGATGGAAATGATAGGAGAATTGTCATTATTTATTGGTCTTCAAATCATTCAGACTTCTGAAGGTTTATTTCTCTCCCAAGAGAAGTATTTGAAGGAGATGTTGAAGAGATTTCATATGGAAGATTCTTCACTTGTCAGCACACCCATGGTTGTTGGATGCAAGCTCAACAAGGATGATATCTCACCAGATGTTAATCAAAGAACATATCGGTCAATGATAGGCAGTCTGTTGTACATCACAGCATCTCGTCCTGATATAATGCAAGTTGTTGGTATGGTAGGTAGAGTTCAGTCTGCTCCTAAGTAAAGTCATTTGGTAGCTTTTAAGAGGATATTCAAATATTTGAAGGGTACATTGACTTATGGTCTCTGGTATCCTCGAAATCAGAATTTTTCAGTTAACAGCATATTCAGATGCTGACTGGGAAAATTGTTTGGATGAGAGAAAGAGAACAAGTGGAGGTGCATTCTTCTTAGGTGATTCACTAGTAGCATGGCTAAGTAAGAAGCAAGGCTCTATATATTTGTCTACCACATAAGCTAAATACATTGTTGTTGCTACATCTTGTACACAGGTAATATGGATGATTCAAACTCTTGCATATCTAAAGGTAACATATGTTGAATCTATTCCTCTTTATTGTGATAACACAAGTGCCATTAGTGTCTCCAAGAACCCTGTTCTTCATTCCAAGACTAAACACATTCCAATCAAGTATCATTTCTTAAGGGAGCAGGTCACAAACAAAGTTGTCCAATTGCATTTCATTCCTTCTAAAGAACAAATTGCTAATATTTTTACTAAACCCTTATCCAAAATCCAGTTTGAGTATCTACGCCAGAATTTGGGTGTCATATCTTATTCCAACTAACTTGTTCACTTTGGCAGGGGAGTTTGTGCTTATTGCATATCTAATGTAATTCTGAGATGTTTCCAAAATGTTTTCTTTGTTGGTTTCTGAGTTCATCTTGATAGGGGAGCAGTATTGTCATGTTTTCTTTGACATTGATGTCAAAGGGGGAGAAGTTCAGGTAGTTGCAGATGACAATTAGTTGGTGATTACACTTGCAGCATAAAAAATATTAGGTTTCCATCAATGCCAAAGGGGGAGATTGTTAGCACTATGATTCAGTTGTCATTGATAGTTGGCAAGCATTCAAGGAGGGCATAATGGAAAGGATCATTGTGGGCATATGTGAGCCCTTGCGGGCATCACAATAAGCCCACTGCGAGCATAATGGAGATCCCATTGCAGGAATATGTGAGCCCCTGCGGGCATCACAATAATCCCACCACGGGTATAATGGAGAGACCCACTGCGGGTATATGTGAGCCCCTACAGGAATTACATATAGCCTACTACGGGCATATGGAGAGGCCCATATGGGAATCACAAAATCCACTTGTGGGCATCATTAAGAGCCCTCTGCGGGCATCCTAGAGAGACCATTGCGGGCATTACTATGGGCATATGGAGAGCCCTCTGTGGGCATCCTGGAGTGGCCACTGCGGGCATCCTGGAGATGCCACTGCATCCATTAATGAGGTCATATGGAGAGCCCTCTACAGGAATTTTAAGAAACCTCATAATTTTGCGTATTTCTAATAAAAAGACAGTTACAGTAATTAAAAAAATATTAAGAAAGGATTTGAAATGCCATGCAGTTACAATAACAAGAATTTGGATAGTTGGAGGAATGCGAAGAGACTAAGAGATCATGACTCCCTCATATCTATAAGAGAATGAACAAGAACACGGGTGAGCGTGAGAGAAAAAAAGTGTTAGAAAAATAGGATCGTTGAGCAATAACAATAAACAGAAATGAAAATATAATCACACAGACACATTACAAGAGAGACACCAATATATTGTGGTTCACCCAAGATGGGCTACGTACACACTGAAATTGCCAGTCCTTATTATTATACCATCCAGCAAATGAAGGGATACAACCTGTAGCACATCCTCCGCACTTCCTCTTCACTGTCTCACAGTCTCTCTTCACGATCTCAGATATCTTTACAATGCATAATACCTAATACATCCTACCCTATCCGTATTACAATGTCTTTCTTTTATAGGGAAAATACAATGGGAAAATACCACGGGATACCCAAAACCATGGGTTCGCAAAACTGTTGGCCAACAAACATCCCAAAAATGAGTGTACAGTCCTTTTTCATATCATATAAAGCTATGGTACACGGCTGAGACAATATCATCTATGAGATTGGAAGATCTGGGTCCACAACCAACAATCTCCCACTTGGAGACTGATCACAACAACTCCACCGTTGTTGTACTTGTTGGATCTTGGACTTGGAAAATTTATCATCTTCACCTTCACACTAGAAGGCCAACTGAAACCGAGAAGGAACTCAGTTTCTCTCTAGTCACTACCTTTGTAAACATGTCTGCAGGATTCTGGCTAGTATGTATCTTTTCCAGCTTCAACAGTTCATCTTCCAGAACAGAGCATATGAAATGGTACTTGAGTTGTATATGTTTAGTCCTGGAATGGAATGTTGAGTTCTTTGCAAGATGAATGGGACTCTAGATGTCACTATACAACCTGTTATCCTTCTTCTTCTTACCCAATTCCTCCATAAACCTCTGCAACCAAAACATCTCTTTACTGGCCTCTATAACAGCAACATACTCTGCTTCCATTATTGAAAGTGCAACAACCTTTTGCAGTTTCGAAATCCAACGTATTGTTGTTCCACCTACAGTAAACACATACCCTATGGTGCTCCTCCTGTTATCCTTATCACCTGCCATATCTGCATCAACATATCCCTGTAGAACAGCGTCTAAACCTCCAAAACATAATTCCTGAGTGGTAGTACCTCTCAAATACCTGAGAATCCACTGTACTGCCTTCCAATGTTCTTTACCTAGATTGTTCATATATCTGCTCACAACTCCCACTGCATGTGCAATATCTAGTCTTGCGTACACCATGGAATACATGAAGCTGCCAACTACTAATGAATGGGGAATATTGGACATGTAATCTATCTCTTCCTGTGTCTTGGGACACATTTCCTTACTTAGATTGAAATGGCTGGCCAAAGGTGTACTAACTGGTTTTGCATTCTACATTCTGAACTTCTCCAACACCTTTTGTATGTACTCACCCTGAGACAATGTCAATTTGTGATTTTTCCTGTCTCTTGTTATTCTCATACCAAGGATTTGCTTTGCAGCACCCAAATCCTTCATCGCAAATGAATTTGCTAACTTCCTTTTGAGCACATTTATTTCCTGCATCTTAGACCCTGCAACAAGCATGTCATCTACATACAATAACAAGATAATATAACTTCCATTATCTATCCTTTTGAAATAAACACAGTGGTCAGAATGACATCTACTAAATCCTTGTTCTGTCATAAACCTGTCAAATTTTAAATACCACTGCCTTGGAGTTTGCTTCAAACCATATAAGCTCTTCTTCAACCTGCATACCAAATTTTCCTTCCCTTTGACCTCATACCCTTGTGTTTGTTGCATATATATCTCTTCCTCCAAATCCCCATGGAGAAAGGTTGTTTTTACATCTAACTATTCAAGATACAAATCTTCTACCGCCACTAGACTTAAGATAGTCCTAATTGAAGCCATCTTAACAACAGGAGAAAATATTTCATCAAAATCTATACCTTTCTTCTGTGCAAACCCCTTTACAACAAGTCTGGCCTTGTACCGCTTCTTACCTCCTTCTTCTTCCTTCAACCTGTAAATCCATTTGTTCTGTAATGCTCTTTTATCAGTAAGAAACTAAACCAAATCCCAAGTCTGGTTTCCTACCAATGACTCCATCTCCTCATTCATGCCTTGCTCCCACTTCTTTCTAGTTTCCACCTACATTGCTTCTTCATAACATTCTGGTTCACTAGCATCAGTCATCAATAAATAATACATTGAAGGAGAGTATCATTCAGGGAGTCTACTTAACCTGGTAGATCTTCTTTCAATTGCAGGAGTTTGAGGTACTTGTTGTTGTTCTTGATTTTCCGGCACCTTTGGAACTTCATTTGCTTCAATTTCATCAAGTACTTTGTACTCCGTGTTTTCATTTTCCTGTTTATTTCCCTGCAACTAATATTTATACATGACCTTTTCATTGAATATCACATCTCTACTCCTAATGATTTTGTTATTTTCATAATCCCATAAGCGATAACCAAAATCATCAACCCCATATCCATTAAAGGTACATTTCTTGGATTTAGCTTCAAGCTTTGTTCTATTTTCTTTATCAATATGGACACATGCTTCACAACCAAACGTTCTCATAAATGAGTAGTTTACCTTTTTACCTATCCATGTCTCCTCTGGAATACCACCATCCAAAGCACTTGAAGGCCCTCAGTTTCTCTCTGGTCACTACCTTTGTAAACATGTCTGCAGGATTCTGGCTAGTATGTATCTTTTCCAGCTTCAACAGTTCATCTTCCATAACAGATCATATGAAATGGTACTTGAGTTGTATATGTTTAGTCCTGGAATGGAATGTTGAGTTCTTTGCAAGATGAATGGCACTCTAGATGTCACTATACATCCTGTTATCCTTCTTCTTCTTACCCAATTCCTCCATAAACCTTTGCAACCAAAACATCTCTTTACTGGCCTCTATAACAACAACATTCTCTGCTTCCATTGTTGAAAGTGCAACAACCTTTTGCAGTTTCAAAATCCAACGTATTGTTGTTCCACCTACAGTAAACACATACCCTGTGGTGCTCCACTTGTTATCCTTATCACCTACCATATATGCATCAACATATCCCTATAGAACAGCGTCTGAACCTCTAAAACATAATTCCTGAGTGGTAGTACCTCTCAAATACCTAAGAATGCATTGTACTTCCTTCCAATGTTCTTTACCTGGATTGTTCATATATCTGCTCACAACTCCCACTGCATGTGCAATATCTGGTCTTGTGCACACCATGGCATACATGAAGCTGCCAACTACTGATGAATGGGGAATCTTGGACATGTAATCTGTCTCTTCCTGTGTCTTGGGACACATTTCCTTACTTAGATTGAAATGGCTGGCCAAAGGTGTACTAACTGGTTTTGCATTCTACATTCTAAACCTCTCCAACACCTTTTGTGTGTACTCACCCTGAGACAATGTCAATTTGTGATTTTTCATGTCTCTTGTTATTCTCATACCAAGGATTTGCTTTGCAGCACCCAAATCCTTCATCACAAATGAATTTGCTAACTTCCTTTTGAGCACATTTATTTCCTGCATCTTAGACCCTGCAACAAGCATGTCATCCACATACAATAACAAGATAATATAACTTCCATTATCTAGCCTTTTGAAATAAACACAGTGGTTAGAATGACATCTACTATATCCTTATTCTGTCATAAACCTGTCAAATTTTAAATACCACTGCCTTGTAGCTTGCTTCAAACCATATAAGCTCTTCTTCAACCTGCATACCAAATTTTCCTTCCCTTTGACCTCATACCCTTGTGTTTGTTGCATATATATCTCTTCCTCCAAATACCCATGGAGAAAGGTTGTTTTTACATCTAACTATTCAAGATGAAAATCTTCTACCGCCACTAGACTTAAGATAGTCCTAATTGAAGCCATCTTAACAACAGGAGAAAATATTTCATCAAAATCTATACATTTCTTCTATGCAAACCCTTTTACAACAAGTCTGGCCTTGTACCGCTTCTTACCTCCTTCTTCTTCCTTCAACCTGTAAATCCATTTGTTCTGTAATGCTCTTTTATCAGCAAGCAACTAAACCAAATCCCAAGTATGGTTTCCTACCAATGATTCCATCTCCTCATCCATGCCTTGCTCCCACTTCTTTCTAGTTTCCACCTACATTGCTTCTTCATAACACTCTGGTTCACCAGCATCAGTCATCAATAAATAATACATTGAAGGAGAGTATCATTCAGGGAGTCTACTTAACCTGGTAGATCTTCTTGCAGTTGCAGGAGTTTCAAGTACTTGTTGTTGTTCTTGATTTTCTGGCACCTTTGGAACTTCATTTGCTTCAATTTCATCAAGTACTGTGTACTCTGTGTTTTCATTTTCCTGTTTCTTTCCCTGCAACTGATATTTATACATGACCTTTTCATTGAATATCACATATATACTCCTAATGATTTTGTTATTTTCATAATCCCATAAGCGATAACCAAAATCATCAACCCCATATCCAATAAAGGTACATTTCTTGGATTTAGCTTCAAGCTTTGTTCTATTTTCTTTATCAATATGGGCACATGCTTCACAACCAAATGTTCTCATAAATGAGTAGTTTATCTTTTAACCTGTCCATGTCTCCTTTGGAATACCACCATCCAAATCACTTGAAGGCCCTCTGTTTATTAAATAAACAACAGTATTTACAACATCTACCTAAAACTATAAGGGAGACCCTGCATGCAATCTCATACACCTTGCACGCTCCATGATCGTTCTATTCATCCTTTCTGACACACCATTTTCTTGTGGTGTTCTTGGGACTGTTTTCTCTCTACGAATCCCATGGTATGAACAGTAACTATCAAACTCCTTGCTGCAGTACTCACCTCCATTATCAGATCTGAGACACTTCAACCTTTTTCCTATCTCATTCTCAACCAAAGCTTTCCACTTCTTAAAAGTAGCAAACACATCAGATTTATGTCTAATGCAATAAACCCAAGTTTTTCTAGTTGCATCATCAATAAATGTAACATAATAATGAGAGACACCAAGAGATTGTACCTGAGCCGGTCCCCATACATCTGTATGCACAATCTCTAACTTTTCATTCTTCTTCTGTTTCCCAACCCTGAGAAATATGAATCTCTTCTATTTTCCATAAACACAGTTCTCACATAATTCCAAACTAACCTGCTTCAAATCTGGTAGCAACTTCTTTGAGTGGAGAATATGCATCCCCTTATCACTCATGTGGCCCGGCCTATGATGCCACAATGTTGTATTTATTCCTGTGGAAGCAAAAGAGAAAGAATGGTCAGTATTATGAGGACATAAATACAACATACCTACCTTGTCTCCTTTTGCTATCACCATTGATCCTTTAGTGATATTCCACCACATTTCTCCAAACGTAGATAGACAATCGCCATCTTCCAACTGCCCTGTTGAGATCAGATTTATTTTCATAGAAAGAATATGCCTAACATATTTTAGAATCCATTCACTTTCATTCTTAAATTTTATCCATACCTTACCCATTCCAACAATTTTACATGGCTCATCATCACCCAATAAAACATGTCCAAAATCGCCTGGAACATAATCATGAAAATATTTCCTATGGGGTGTAGAATGACATGAAGCCCCTGAATCTACTACCCAATAATCCCTAGTATTATCTAATGCAAGAATCAAAGCATCTTGTAACACAACACCTGCTACATTTACTTCCTGTGTAGTTTCCTCCTATCCATCTCCTTTCTTCTTTAGAGATCTGCAATCTTTCTTCAAATGTCCTTTCTTTCCACAGTTCCAGCACTCTATTTTTCCCAGTCTGGACTTGGATCTTCCCGTTTTAGAATTGCCACAATTATGTTGGCTCTTTCCTTTTTCCCTTTGTCTTCCATTGCTCTCCATGGTCAACGCATTACCCGATGTCTCACCTGTGCTTTTTCTTCGCATTTCCTCACTAAGAATAACACTAACAACGTCATCAAATATCAAGGTGTTTGAACTAGAGACAGAGTTACTTACAGCCATGACCAAGCCATTCCATCTTTCTGGAAATGAACACAAGATTAGAAGAGCCCTAACCTCATCATCAAAGTTCACACTTACAGAACTTAGTTGATTTGTAACCATATTAAATTCATTTAAATGATCGGCAATAGATCCACCTTCAGACATCTTCATATTAAATAAACGCTTCATTAGAAATACCTTGTTGGAGGCCAAGGGTTTTTCATACAGCTTACCCAATGCGCTCATCAAACCCTCCATTGTCTTTTCTTTTGAGATATTGAAAGCCACCGACGAAGCCAGGGACAGTCGTATTGTTCCTAATGCCTTTCTGTCAAGAACCTCCCATTCTTTATCCTTCATAGTCGTTGGCTTCTTTTCTCTTCCTCCCAACGGTAGGAATAGATCCTTCTGGTACAGATATTCCTCCATTTGCATCTTCCATAACTGGTATTTTTGGCCATTAAACTTCTTGACCTTAAACTTTCCTTCTTCCGCCATTGGTCCCACTTGAACCAGAAACCCTAGTTTCCTACGGGTTTATCTTCCAAATAGACCTTTGGCTCTGATACCGATTATAATAAAAACAGGATCGCAGAGCAATAACAATAAACATAAATGCAAATATAATCACACAAACACATTACAAGAGAGACACCAATATATCGTGGTTCACCCAAGATGGGCTACGTCCACACTGAAATCGCTAGTCCTTATTATTATTCCATCCATCAAAGAAAGGGATACAACCTGCAGCACATCCGCTGCACTTCCTCTTCACTGTCTCACAGTCTCTCTTCACGATCTCAGAGCTCTTTACAATGCCTAATACCTAATACATCTTACCCTAGCCATATTACAATGTCTTTCTTTTATAGGGTAAATACAATGGGAAAATACCACGGGATACCCAAAACCATGGGTCCTCAAAACTGTTGACCAAAACAAACATCCCAAAAACGAGTGTACAGTCCTTTTTCATGTCATATAAAGCTGGGGTACACGGCTGATACAATATCATTTATGAGACTGGAAGATCCATCTCCACAACCAATAAAAAGGGATAGTGAGATATCTCTGTGAGTCGAGGTGAGACAGAATGAAGGCAGTGATGAATATTTGAAGAGAACAGTAGCTGGTGTGAATGTAGACAAAATTAAATAGAACAGAGAGTATGATTAAAGAAGAACAAAGAGCGTGAGAAAAGAAGAGCAGAGCAACTGAACAGAGGCAGAGAATGGAGTTGTAAAAGAGAGCAAGCAGGACAAATAATAGAGTGGGTAAGCAATGCAATATCTGAATCATTGTAATGTAATTAACAAGTACAAATTTTTGTGTAAAGGTGGTTGGGAGGTGCTAGGGAGGACTTGTAGTCCTCTGTGTGTAATTTGGAGCTTGTGCAAATGGAAGTGGGTGCTTCCATCCAATTGTAGTTGGAGAACTCAAGAGTTGGTGCTCTCTACAAGTAGGAGCTTGTAAACAGAGGTTGTAGCCTCATTTGAATAGGTTCTCAAAGATGATGTAAAGAAGTTGCAGCTTGGTTGACATCCTAAGAAGAAGAGGTTTTTTCCCTTTATGGGTTTCCTCACGAATATATGTCTCTGTCTCTATCATGTGTGTGATTGATGATTGTCACTTCTGTTTTTATATTTTTTGTATTACTGTGACTGTAAATTTGTGGACAGTAATAAAGTTATGAAAAGACTGGAAATTGTTTAAGCTTACAAATAACTGATTCACCCCCCCCCACAGGTATTTGAATAATTTCAACAACATGGATGTTGGAGTTTCTTACCAGTGAGTACAATCACATCTTGGATATTGTGTTGTACCCATATGAAGGTGTCGATTGGTGAGGATGTACTGACATCCTATTTACCCAATATGAGCCACCCAATGATAGAGGTAATATTAGCGTTATGTTTTGATTAATTTAGTCACTTTTTATTGTCTAATTTAATGCATATGTAATTTATTATAACATTTTATTTAAATTGTTTAATTAAATTGTTAAATTATTGCTATGTACTATTTTTTAGATATTAGCACTTATGTTGGGGAAGCACCTTCCCAACAAGATGAGGACATGGATGAGGCTAAGGAGTTTCCTCAGTTACAGAGACACAACATGCGACGTAGGCTAGATAGTAAATTCCACCAAGAGGTGCACCCTCTTCAGGTCAACTGAATCTTACGAGACCAAAACCTCTCAGCATTATGGAGTATCTTCCCATGTGATATGACATCATTGATGTGTTATATTGTTCATATTTCCATCCTACTACAGGGGTGGAGGAATTCTGGGAGCTTTTCAGATTCTGATGATGAGGTTGGTGGTACTCCATCTCCTCCTCCTCCTCCAATGATCAACTGACCTGCACCCTAACCTCCTCACTTAACCGAGCCACCATTATATCCTAATCCACAGGTCGATTGACCACCCTATCCTTCTCACCGAGTTGACCCACCACCATCTCCTCCATAGGTCGATTGACCGCCCTCTTCTCCACACTGGGTAGACAGGATGTCATCTCCTTCTCACCCAAACAAGACCACCACCTCTTACACCATTGGTCAGTTTGATATTTATGATAGCTCCATCATGTGGCATAGATCCTCGTGTGGCATAGATCCTCGTGTGGCAGGAGATTCAAATGTTTCTTTCTACATTTTTTCTAGTGGACGTGTTGGACCCATTAGCTCATGGAAAATATTAAGCACATGTATATATCTAACTTTTATATTTTACATGAGTTGTATATTTGACACATATTTTGATTTTGGTATTATTGTTCATATATATTATGATTATTTCATATCTCGTTGATGTTGATGTTGATGTTGATGAATATCATGTTCATGTCGTTCATGTATATTTGTGTTTTTTCATGTTGATGTTGATGTTGTTCATGTATATTTATGTCTTTCTTTCATGTTACGGTTGAGTGTTGTTTCATTTATAAAAATGTTTTTTTCGACAAAATTGTTATTTTTATTTAAATTAGTTCAATCTATATACTAAATTAATTTTATTTAAAAAGGAAGAGTATGAATATGTGTGCATTAATGATGACTTCTTCAGCATATAAGAAGTAATATTAATTCAAAAAAAATATTTAATGATTTACACATATATCTTGAGGTACCTACTTAATACATGTATAAAGCAAATGTCTATGTTAATGTGTTTGAGTACTACTTAAATGACATAATAAATATATTAAAATATGGTACAATATAAACAACAAGGAATCGTAAAATATATAACTAAAACATCCAATAGTACTAAAATTTATATAAATTTTAAATCATAAGTTATTCTAGCGGGTTCATGGATTAAATGTATGTAGTTTTAAAGGTTGATTAAGTGTGAATTTAATGTTCATTCAAAAGATTATGTGGAAAAATATGAACAAATTTGTTTAAAATGATTTCAATGCTTTTGTGTGTCATTACTTTCCTTGTCTTTCTCTAACAAAATTTGTCTCTTTATATTAAAAAACACACAAGTTGAAGATTCAATATTGTTGACATTGTCTTGTCATGGTAAAGTTACAAATAGTATGAGTTATCATTGGATGCTATTATTCTAATTCCACTCTTATCTTAAAAATAAAAAATAGTGAAGACTTTGAATTTCAAATGAATACAACTTATGTGTTGTAGAAACATATAACATGTAAATATCGTAATGTTATAAGAAATGATAGGTAACTCATACTAATTGGTATTCACATTAAAAATATGTTTCTCTACTTTCAATACAGAATAAATGCATTCAATATACAACCTACTTCCACTACACAATAAGAAAACATTAATCATAATTTTACATCAATACTTAAAATAAATGTGTGAGCACCCAAGATTGGATCCAACCACAAAGAACTGATAGCTAACTTTTCATATCCAACATCATAAAATGAAGAAAAAACCAAATTCATCAAGCATAGAACTAAAACTTGATTCACTAGCATTTATCAATTTTGTTAGATTGGATTCCCAAGGTATGGTAAGGTGTTTATGAGAAAAGTAAATTCTATAAATGTGAGATCAAATCAGTGGTTGCTTTCACATAATAACACTAACTTTGAGTGAAAATGTATATGCCTTAAAAATATATAACTACTTAATTCATTTCCAGTTCTCATCACTAGGAATTAGAGGTATAGAAAAATATAAACATAGAAGAACCTACATGTCTAATTTTCAAACAAGGATAAATTCACGGTGAAATGCATGTGTGATGCTATATAGAATAGTGTATCTAATTTGTGGATTTTGTTAACAAAACAAATAATCCCTTATTGAGGATGTTTTTGAACACCACACAAAATGACTACATTACAAGTTGAGGCATCTTCTAGATAAGCGAGATTCAAGTTGCCACTACAATATATTTTTTTTGTCTAATTCTTCATATAGTTTCATAGTTCATACAAATATCATTTAAACACAAATACAAAATAGTCTATTCCATTCTCAGGTTTTGATAGTATAAAATATTCTTACTCTTACAAGTCATGGTTCTCTCACAATGTTTTACAAACATTTCATAGATATAATTATATCCATGTAATTTTATTTGTCCTGTGTACTCTTGATTGCTTTGAGACAATTGAAAAGGGTCAATTTTGTTTTGACGACGATGGATATTTCCCCAACTTATGATAAAATTCTTTACAATAAAAAAAAAACAATCACCCTAAAATCATCATTTATGTCCTTGATAACCCATCAAACTAGGAAAAACTCCACCAAGATTTTGTTGGTGTTAATGATGTCATATGTAAAAAGAATATTTGGTCCTATTCTAGGACCATGAAGAGTTCCTTTAAGTTTAGACCATTTTCAATCCATTGATTACACATTATTGACACTCCTTTAAAAATCTATAGTAGGTTTTGATCTAAAATAAGGGGAAGAAGGAGTGCATTGTGTTGACTTTTGTTGTTACGTAGAAACAGTTTATACTATGTTCATGGGTGCTTCATGTCTTGTGTGGTGCATTGTGCGTTGAATAACATTGGTTGTATTGTGATGTACACACACATTATATTGGAACATGATTTCAACGGAAGTTTTCTTTCACTTTTCAAGATACTCATTCTTTTGCTTTAAGTTGGCATTGCATTTGCATAAAAAAAGTGTTCCCTTTGGAAAATGCACATTAAATTTATTTTCGATAGATTTAGTACCATTTCCCCTTGTTCAAAAGTTGTGAAGGCTATGTATCCAAGCCATTGAAAAACGTTTTCTTTGTGACCGAGGATGTTAATATTGCATTGGTGTTTGCATGTTCAGAACTTATAACAACTTTAGCTACAAGAAGGAAGTTACTTTATTAATTGCATTTTCTTCACAATCCTTTAATGTTGGTATACATAATTTTGTATTTAATATAATTAGCTAAAAGAAAATCATATTTTTCATATGGGTATGCGTACAAATATATCTTATTATCGAGATAAATGTATTGTTCCAAAAGGAACATTCTATAGTTCATTATGAAAGGGATTGCAACATTCATATTCTCAATCTCATCCATAACACTTACATACACAAAAAAATAGAGAAATAAAACTTAATCAATTAAATATTAACAATAATAAAATAATTCACAAACATTTATGTGTATATGCACATATAAACTAGTATAATAATATATTATTATTATTAAAAACTAGCATAAATGCATTGTCACCTTGGACTTATTAGGTATTAGGGGGATCGATCTTTCAAAGTGCAAACATTCCCTTAGTTTTTTATTAAAAATGATTATATTTTAACTGATCCTCCACATTGATTTATAAATCCAATATTAAAATAGATCTATATTGATTGTAATCAATAGCACTATAAATTTATATAAATATAACATGAATATGTTTAATTAAGATTAACCTTTACCCATTTTAGAAATATTGTCATAACTTGAACCTACTAATGTATATAAAAAAAATTAATGAATTGTAATGAAATGTTAAAAAATATACAAAATATTAATTGGGTCTTTTGTTTTGCCATATAATTATGTGGTAAGCCGAGGCACTTAATATCCTTATTTGTTTCCATCAACCGAATTATCTTCCTTGCTTGACATGATCACATTGTCGTTCTCAATAGTACACATGCAATCAACCACTTTATAAAACAAATGTGGAATTATGCAATACATTAACATTAAATCCACTAAAAATCCAAAAAATGCAATTACTCAATGATATTTTTCTTACGTCCCAAGGGGACGTCTAAAGGTAGTCCTAATACAAGTCATTTTTAATAGCATTTGGTGGTCAACAAAAGTTATAGTTTTTTAACAACTTGTCACCAAGATACAAACTACTATGTATTGCATGCGCAAGAACAAATTTGGATGCCTTCTTTTTAATAAAGAACTATTTTTCATTGGAGTGTTCCTAAAATGAACAATTTGCACTGAACAATGAGCACCTACAACTATTTATGAACCCTGCAATGTTCCCATGAGTGAGTGGATGACCATTGATATATAATAGGTTCTTCCTATTAAAGTTTCTCGAAGTACAACCATGCATGCACATACTATACATGGAAAAACTATGTTTATATTTAACAATATTCAAGTAATCAAATCGACTATAAAGAGGACCACAATATGGAAAAGGTGATACCGATTGTTTGGGAGGAATAAACACATGTGAAATGATAAACAACCCAAGATTTGCATAATTTATTTTAGACTTTGTGATCATGTAATTGTTATCACAATCGAAGAATTCAGTCCCAACATCTAGCATATACAGAAAATATAGACAAGTGCCATTCAAACAACGATTGTAACTAGTTTGGTATTTACTTTGCAGATGGACGGGAAGAGAGAAGTCATCGCTACCCTCTAACAATTGAACCAACCTTTCTTTGTACTTGGATATTTTTGCTCATAGCTCATATGAATTTTTGGATCTCCTTGTAGAGATGTTTGGGGTAGTATTTATTTCATATGTTGACTCAAGTAAAATCGCGGTTAACTCAGTAGAAAGAGACGAGTTGGTCAATTTAGGAGGAAACGTGTTGATTTGGATTCCAACTTTTCAAAGAATGAGCATATGGAAGTGTTCCTACGTGTTTTTTATATTTCACCTATTGGATCATTAACCACAGTAGGGGGTAATAGACCATCCACTTTGGGTAGTCGATCATTAATGGGATAGTGTGACATGCCTAGGGTTCGACTTCAACCAGGCTTTACATTTTGAACAACCACATTCTACTGGGGTGTCATAAAAGAGATCCAATTGCGCTGAAGTACCATAGGTCCAGGAGGGTTACTGGATGATGGCATGTTACAATTGGCAGGTTAAAGTGGCTTTCCATTTCCATATACCATATGCTTACATTATGTTGCTCTATATAAGAGCTTGAATAATTTTGGGATTGGTGGATTATTATGTGCGCTTGAACTTGATCCATAATCAATATCTTGCAAAATTCAATTCACAGTTATTCAAATGCACATGATGAAAAGACAACATGAATTCAAATAGATAATCAATATATAAATAAATATGGACTTTCCGTTGAAATAAATAAAGAACTTGATCTTGAAAAAATATGGAATGATTTGGAATCTGAAGAATCAACCATTTGATTTATTGCTCTTTTTGTTCCTTTAGTTGAGTAAAAAACACATATATGTCTTCATTTAAAAAAAAAAATGAGAAACAGGCAACATTATGTTTTTTTATAAACTAATCAGTGAGTCAAAAATTGTATTGGAACACCGATGCACTTTAATAATACAAACATTGGTGTGTTTAATGTACCCAAACCCTAGTCTAGGCACACTAACTCCAAAACTAACTAGTTGGGCACACAAAGGATGGATTTGACACACCGTTGAACTAGTTTGTATTCCAAACATTGCCAAACCTTCTCAAAACATCCAGGAAGACTTGGTTTCAACCTAAAAACATGGTAATGAATTAATACAAGTGGACTCAAGGTTCTTACTTCTATATTTCACATTTGGGAGTGCATCACACCTGGTTAGACTCCTTTGGATAAACCAAAGGCTTCAAGGAAATGGCCCTAGGAATTGTGTGGTAACTCCACTGCTTATGGTGCAGTACTGGAAGTAACTAATACAATTATATAATGGTTTAAAGGTATCCAACTTTATATGGATCTATTATACTTGACAGAAAAAGGTTTGATTGAAAAGAAAATGACTAGGTGCAAGATTTCAAACTTGGACTAGTGAAGGAGATAATATCCAAACAAAATCAAATGGAACTGGAAGATCCCTAAATTATGTTTTGTGATTGTGGATGGACCCAAATACCTCATAATTATATAACTAGACCTTCATTTCAAATTTTAGAAGCATCGTTGACAATTAAATTCACCAAAACAGAAAACTAGTCAAATTTTCTCTGCCATAGTGCACTTGTGAATTCAACCCAATTCAAATGACTTCCAAAGGTTATGAATTATGAAAAAAATTTGATATATGAGGAAAAATAAATTCTAATTAAAATCATCAAGATTCAATTCGATAATCAAAGGCACATTTAACTGCCAATGAGAGCCAAACTTACAGTATATCAAAGATTCACCAAAATTTGTAACTTAGAAGCAGTAATAGTGTGATTGAGAGTAAGGAATGAGTATTTTAATATTGGATAATATAAATAATTAGAAGAAAAATGTATCACAACCCTTTCATACACATGAAATTCAGCTATAGTTCATAGGGGAGAAATTTCTCAATGCTCCCTCTTCACTGGCCAAAATACTCCACTCTTGAGACACTACTGCTATTGGGCTCTTCAAATTAATATTGAGATTCGACCACACTATATTGTAGTTGATTTCATACCATTAATTAAAATCTATTTGTAGCATTAAAATCCATGAAAAGTATTGGTTATCCTCTTCCTCAAACTCCAACAGAAGGATATCTCAATCTTTTAGTTGGATCAATGCATGCAAAGGGGCACATCACCCAGTGCTGGAAAGGGGCACACCACCAAAGCCTCTGGAAATATCATAGATATTCAAGATCATGAAGATCACAAAGTAAAAATGCTAAAATATCCCTGAGGAGACTCTCATACTCCTTTTATAACCCTCTCGTGGATTTCTTCCTTTCTCTATAGCCTTCCTTCTTGAAATTCAAATTAGAGATGAGTGGAGGATTCTTAGGCAAGTTGGTTTTGCATTTGGACCCACTTGCCTCATCAATTTCTCCCTCACTAGATAAATTTGGCTCATGTATATTTTAATGATGCCTTTATTACTTTCTTGACTGTTTCTAATCCTTCTTGGTGGCACAAATAAAGAAACTTCTTTCTTTTTTGGTAAGTTGATATGCTTTTCTGCTTTTGCGCTGCTTTTCTGCTTTTGATCTGCTTTCCTACTTTTAAGATGCCTTTTTATTTTAGGATGCTTTCCTGCTTTAGTATGCTTTTCCTTGATTTTTTGGTGCCTTGCAGCTTTTCAATTGCTTTTTTTCTTTTCACTGCTTTTCTTCTAGTTTCCTTTGTGAAATACAACTCATAGGGTCCACCTAATCTCTTATGCACCCTCGCGGGCCACCTAGGCATTTACAACTCATAAAACAATTAATTAAAATTAAATATTTGAAACTATGGACTATATTACTTGTGCATTATTTAATTTAATTATACAATATGACTATAGCCAAAATTAATTCCCTAACTAATTCAATTTTCCACTAGTACCCATGGGAATTGAATAGGTTAGTGGTTTGACCAAGGTGGCCTTAATGAGGGTACATTACAGTCCTCCCCGCCCAAAATTTCTTTTCCTCAAGCAATGCGAGGGTCCAATTGCTTGTACTTCACTCCAACAAACATCAATGACATCCAATACAATCCATCATGCCAAGGAATTCCTGCATCCCATTGTCTTAGCTGCATCCTCCCAAACATCAATCGTGTCTAAAATAAACCATCAAGGCATGGATCCCATGGTTTATGTTGCATACCATCCATCATCACTACTGCTTGTGACAATATGTCACTCCATGGTATGCTAGGATCCATCCAAAAAATGGGGATTTTGACACTCCCAATGCAAACTATCAACTCTGTGAGCCTCTCCAACAAGATGTGAAATTCCACATGTGCAAACAAAACTCCAATCCTATGGATCACACTGCTATCATTTGTTCCACCCAAATGACTGAATTGGAACTCCCATCCTCTTCCATGCATGAGGGAAGCATCAAATAACACCCATAGATGCTTCAATTGCTCATAAGACTACTATAAGATTGATGTATTTTTCAAACCCAATGGGATGACCAAAAAATCAAGATCAAATGGAAGAGAATACATGTGTGTCTCCTCATGTTCCATCACACATCTTGCTTGCGTTGTTGCATTCCACATACTAGGAGAGTAAGAAGATATTTTCTTGCAAGGTGACTCCATATTGGCCATGTATCTTTACACCCAATCCATGGATGGATGTGAACTTGAGGCATCATATTGCAGCCATATGTACTTTTGTTGTTGCTCATAAAATAGGACAATGTGAGATGCATCAATTAATCCACAACTAACACACACAAAAAACTTTTACCTCATGGAGTCTTCATCTTTGTTGTGTATCTATTCACCCAATATTTTGCTTGGTCCAAATGGAATTAACATACGAATCTCTTCCATGATTATGTCTTCCTCACATAGAGAAATCTCCTCATCTAATTGGAGCAAAACTAGTGCCTAGCAATCCTTTTACATGCCAAATCTTCCTTCAAGTGCTTGCAACTATGAAAATTCCTCATGTTCACCTCACACACGATGCTGATCCAAAATATCATGTGTGCAATCAGATACACACATATGATCACATGTGGTCCTGGGGAAGGAACATGATCCTCCAAATTCCATTTGAAGCTGCTCTATTTCTACTACATTTTATTTTGCAAATTTGAGAGAAAGGTCTCTATCCATGAACAACAGCAAGTAATCTTCTTTCATATTTTCTAGATCTCTTTAAATGATGCATAGTTTGGAAGTAGAGTCTCTTTCCACAAATCCTCCTTGTCTCTCCTCCAACTGAATCCTTCCAATAATATTTTCAATGAGTGTTTTTTCATCATCATTTCGGGACAAGGATTACAGTAACCTGAATTTTGTGACCAAGAGTTGGTTCTCTAAGTCACTCAATGGCTCCTTAAGAGCACTATGTATGTTTCCACATGTGTGTGCATCCAACTCTTGTGAGTCATATAGACTCCCATGTATCAATTTGGCCTTCACACTGCATTCTTTCTTGATACAAAAATTTTGAGTCTCAATAGTGGAAGACTCTTCCATGCCAATATTAGCATCAGAAGTGGCTACCATCTCAACATGAAACAAATGAATGGAAAAATCAGAATTGTGGAAATATATTTATGTCACCTTTGTTGTCTCATGTGGTGGAATGATGATAGCATGTTCTTCCACCCAACTTTCAGGTTCGCTCTCAACTGGTGTGTGGTTTCCCTTTACTTCCTGATGAAGTTATGATGATGTTTGAAGGGATGATCTTTTCTCTTCCTCTAAATATTCTCCACAAGTTGTTTCACCACCACCAATACCATCTTCCATCTCCTTTGTAGTGATATCAAACTCACCAACAAAGAAGATTAGGTGTCCAAGAGTGGATTTCTTCTCCACGTTGTCAACATCCTCTTACATTGTGGCTTGGTATTCCATTCTACAATGTTCTTTAGTCTCCTCGGTATTCTTAGGATCAATATTCTTGGAGTATCTCCTTAAATAAAACCCAAAGAAACTCACGATGCCACTATATGCAAATGGATCCAATGAGGCTTCATATTTGGTACCTTCTTCTTCTTCTTTACTCCGAGAGGTGAAACAAATTGGTTCCTCTATGAATGGTTTTCTGCTCTCAAAAGAATCCTCACCAACATTTTGAGGCCAAAATCCATGCTTGCAAGTGAAATAATATTTGAAGGGAATAGCTGCACAGATATTCTCACCCAAATATGGATACTCCTGATAGCAGTGAGGCATGTTAGCACTTGTTTCTAACCTTCTTGCTAATTCCTCCTCAAGGCTATCCATCGATGGATTAGGGATTCTGGAATTTATGTGTATTGTTTGACAAAATAAGCCATCCTCCTCTCGTGACATATTCAAACCTCCATCTATATACATTACCTCTTCGTCTTCAAACTGCTCAAGGTATTCTTCAATGGCTACTGGTATAAGCCTCATTATGCAACTTTTATTCTTTAACTGAGCAATAGATCTTGGTATTGCTTCTCACGGGTGTAGAGGACCATGCTTGGATGCCATTTTAATGTACCCAAACCCCAGTCTAGGCACGCTAACTCCAAAACTGGCTAGTTAGACACACGGAGGATGGATTTGACACAAAACTGAACTAGTTTGTATTCCAAACACTACAAAACCTTCTCAAAATAGAAAGGAATACTTTGTTTTAACCCAAACACATGTGAATAACTCAATACAGGTGGACTTAAGGTTCTTACTTTGATATTTTCACATTCGGGAGGGCATCACACCTGGGTAGACTCCTTTGGCTAGACCAAAGGCTTCAAGGAAATGGCCCCAGGGATTGTGTGGTAACTCCACTGATTCTGGTGCAATACTAGAAGTAAATAAAACACTAATAGACTGGTTTAAAGTTCCCCAACCTGATATGGATCTATTAGACTTGACAGACAGGTTTGACTAAAAAGAAAATGACTAGATGCAAGATTCCAAACTTGAACTAGTAAAGGAGATAATATCCAAACAAATTCAAATGGTAATGGAAGCTCCCTAATTTATGTTCTGTGAGTTTGGATGGACTCAAATACCTTGAAATTAGCTAACTGGACTTTCATATCATATTTTAGAAGCACCGTTGACAATTAAATTCACCAAAACAGAAAACTAATCAAATTTTCACTACCATAGTGCACTTGTGAATTCTGTCCAATTCAAATGACTTCCAAAGGTTATGAATTATGAAACAAATGTGATAGATGAGCCCAAATACATGATAATTAAAAGCATCAAGCTTCAGTCAGATAATCAGAGGCACACTTAACTGTCAATGAGATCCAAACTTACATTATATCAAAGATTCACAAAAAATTGTAACTTAGAAGCAGTAGTAGTGTGATTGAGAGTAAGGAAGGAGTATTTTATTATTGGATCAAATAAATAAGCAGAATAAAAATGTATTACAACACTTTGATACACATGAATTGTAGCTATAGTTCATAGGGGGTGCAATTTATCAATCCTCCCTCTTCACTAGCCAAAATACACCACTCTTGAGATACTGCTACTACTGGGCTCTTCAAATTAATCTTGAGATTCGACCACACCATATTATCTCTAATTTCAGACCTACAATTAAACTCTAATGGGAGCATTAAAATACATGAAAAGGATTGGTTATCCTCTTCCTCAAACTCCAATAGAAGGATCTCTCAATATTTCATCTAGATCAATGAAAGCAAAGGGACACATCACCCAATGTTGGAAAGGGGCACACCACCCAAGCCTCTGAAAAGATCGGATATCTTCAATATCATGAATATCACAAATTAAAATTTTCAAAATATCCCTAAGGAAACCCTCGTACTCCTTTTATAATCCTCTGGAGTGGCTCTCTTCCTTTATCTAGAGCCTTCCTTCTTGAAATTCGAATTAGTGATGAGTGGAGGTTTCTTAGGCAAGTTGATTTTGCATTTGAACCACTTGCCTCATCAATTTCTCCCTCACTGGATAAATTTGGATCATGTAGCTTTTAATGATGCATTTCTTGCTTTCTTGACTATTTCTAATCCTTCTTGGTGGAACAAATCAAGAAAATTATTTCTTTTCTACTTTTGATTTGCTTTCTTGCTTTTGAGTTGCTTTTCTACTTTTGATATTCTTTCCTGCTTTTAAGCCGCATTTATGCTTTTAGCTACATTTTTCTTTTATGTTGCTTTCCTGCTTTAGTCTACTTTTCCTTGATTTTTTGGTGCCTTCCACCTTTTCAAATGATTTCTTGATTTTCACTCCTTTTCTTCTAGTTTCCTTTGTGAAAGACAACTCATAGGGTCCACCTAATATCCTATGCACCCTCCTGGGCCACCTAGGCATTTACAACTCATCAAACAATTAATTAATAATTAAGTATTCAACACTATGGACTAAATTACTTGTGCATGATTTAATTTAATTATACAATATGACTATAGCCAAAATTAATTCCCTAACTAATTAGTTCAATTTTCCACTAGGACCCATGGGAATTGAATGGGTTAGTGGTTTTACCAAGGTGGCCTCGGGGAGGGGACATTATAGTGTGTTATTTTACGATGCACATTGACTAAAACCTCCTCAAGGGACATACCTCCGCAAATTTTTAATTGCAGAACTTTACACTTCTATTTTTAGGTCTTGATGTGTCACTAATGCACTTATATAATTAATACTCGCCAGTGTGAGCTATTTGCTACTCAGTGCACCATATTCTTGACCAAAATATTATAATAATAAAAAAATTCTATTGTTTATGTAGTGCGCTTTTATGATTATAGCGCACTGGTGAGCTCCTATATGATTGGTGCACCGAAATGTCGATTGGAAAAAAATGCACACATTTATCATCAATGGGCCAAAATATGAAGAAGAAAAAAAGAGATAATTTAATTTTAATTCAATGAGCTTATAAATAAAAAGAAAACCCTAATCCCTAAACCTTTTTTTGCCAAAAATTTAGTAGTGGCTCTTGCAAGAGAGATTTACCACAAAAGAGTTTAGAGAGACAGATTTATTTGAAAAGAAATTTTGAAAGGGATCACAGTGGACACATACAACTCTGCAGATGAGACATTTGAAGTAAGTTTTCCTTCAATATAATAAAAAATGGAAAATTTTATATGGTTTTTCAAGAAAATAGAGGATATAAAAGTTACCTTCATTGTTGTTAACCCTTATGTTCTTCTTCTTTCAGAGTTACCTTTATAATTGCAAACCCTAAGTTCTTCTTGCTTCCTTTATGTGAATTTTATTTATCTTTCTATTTCACATTAAGATTTGACTTTTAGCAATGTAAACTTCATGGTTATATATAATTATATGGGGCCTTGGGTTTCTCTTGGATCAAGATCATAATGCGATTCAATTTGAAGCCGGCCTATCTAGATTGTCCTTGTTAGAACTTTTTTTCAAAAACTCTTTCATGTTTAGTGGTGCATATTTTTCAGAAATGTTGCACCAATGCATCTATATTCCATCGACACACTATTTTGATTTGTTTTATTTTAAAAATATAAATACCTTTATCGATGCATACTATACAAAAAATATGCACATGTGCGTTATATCATATAAGGCGCATCAATGCTAAATTTATGAATTGTGCGCAATGACTGCCCGAATACATTTTTACTTGAAATTCTTTATTGTATTTAAGTGTTTAATTATGTAGGACATTGATTGATAAAAAAGGTCAAAAGAAGATCATGGAATAAAAATCACAATGAAGGGAGTGAGGGGAACACATTCGACACAAAGAACATGGCAAGTTTTTAGTAACTTTAATATAGAAGTAATATATTGGAATTATATGTATATTTAAATTATGTGTATTGGTTTATGCATGTCCTGCAGAGCAAAAATTTAAAAAAACTCTATAAGATTGTTCGTAATCTACGTGAAGAAAGGGTGATTAACTCCATATAGTTCATGTAGATTGTTCGTAATCTACATGAACTATATGGATAAAAGGGTGATTAACATGAGGTTTTTGTTTGGCTTATGACTAACAATGCTTCTCAACAATAATTATTATCTTGTTTCAAACATTGGATTTCAAATTTTTTGAATGTTGTGTAGGGACAGAGAGCAATGAAACATGATTCCCTAAAAAGTGAAAATTAAGAAGAATGTAAATGATGATGATTTGGGCATCAGTTAAATTGGAGTGGCACTGGAATTTGATGAGAGGGGTGCAAATTTTTATAAAACTTTGAGGGATACAGTGGAAATAACATATTGATGTACATTTCATTTACAGTACAAAAATCAATCCAATGACTCTAAGAATCGGGTTATAATTAAATTACAAGAAGCATTTCCGGAGCAGTGGGCACTAAGACTAGTGATATTTGCAATGGAAAAAACATACAACAACAAAAAAAATTGTTTAGAAGGTATTATTACTAAAAAGGTTTTTTAATAATGTGCATATACTAGTCAAAAACATAGTTTGTTAATAAGTTTTCTATGATTATTTTCATATAGATATTTATCATTTTTTCATTGTAATTTCGTTTCTCAGAAAGATTGCTAAAATTACAAAGGAATAATGATGTGATATCCTAAATATACCGGTAGGGATGTCAAAAAATGTGTACCATGAGATGGTTAAAGAAATGAACATAACCACATTGTAGGGGGGACCACCATGACAATAACGTGCATCGAACATATGTAATCATTGTTTTATTTTTAATGTTCAAAGAGTTTAATTACTACATGAAATACTAATGTACATTTTTTTTGTTGTAGCATAAACGAAAATAAAATGGCACCAATTTAGCACATAAGACATGACAACAAGGCAAAAAAAGGTTGATCGCAAAGCTTGTGAGTACTTGTGGTTTGTTTCGGATTTCATATTTGGTGTGATTTTTATATCTTAATTAACTTAAAATCGCGCATGGATGTTTTCTAATAGGTGCTAACATAAGATGAAGAGGCATTCGATCATTTGATTGAGATTGGATTAAGTAAGGGTTGTCATTATAAGTTGGGGTATCAAGGATTAATTGAACAATTTGTAAGTATCTATGTTGTTTTACATCCTTTATTTTATAATTAACGGAAAATAAAGAAAACATTAATTATATCTATTCTTTGTCATGGCGAATGAAAATCACAGGAAACAAAGTATGGATTGGAGCCAACAGAGGATTTTTTTTGTAAATAAGTACCCAAAGGGATTTGAACTTCTGACCTTCCATTTACAACTTCTCATCTCAATTACTCATTACCAATTGCTCTACCCCCCATGGGACATCCAACATAGTATTTATTGACACATGACATGAGGAATGGTTTCGAGAATATGTGTGAAGTTTTTGATTCACTAGTTGAATTGGCACACTTTTTCATTTATGTATATTACATTATTTATAAATGTAGATATGATCATCACATTTTATTTTTATGCATGTAGATGGAACATGAAAATATTGAATGAAATCAATTCAATCAAGAAAACATTTCAAATAAATTGAGAACAATATCCCCGGAAAGTAATAAAGTGATGGGGCATGGAAGCAACTTGAGGGACTACAACAGTTCGAACGATGAATGGCAATCAATACATTTGAATGTTACTACTGCAAGTTGTAAGTTTTGGATTTTTTATCTGTGAAAAAACAAAAATTCTATTTAATGTGTACATAAGTAATCAATAATTGTAACAATGTCAAAATGAAATTTGTATTATCGACGACCTTTATGCTGTCCCATATTTTGGATTCGTATTCATATGCAATAAAATGAGTTTCTTCTTGTATTGGATTGTCTAATGTCGCTAAATGTTACATTTTTATTAAATATATGAATGATTTACATTGTGATTATGAACAAAGGTGTAATCAGCATGCTTATCGAAATTCACAATAGTTAAAATATAAAAAATAATATTATTTAAAAAAATATTTGATTTTTTATAATTAATTCAAATGCTAAATATATGGATGATTGACCTAGTTACAATGAGCATATGTGTAATCAACTCAATATCCAAACACAATACATATAATATAAAAATAAATATTATTATAAAAAGTATTTGATTCTCGAATTATTAGTTGAAAATTTGTAAAAATAAAAAAACAAAAACTAGATTTGCATATCGATAATAACCAATGCCTTTTATTCATTTCCATGAATTGATGCCTACCCAAATTTTATCCATTGGTTCTCATTGACATAATAAACACATTGATGATCTATAAATATCATAGGCAACGGTGTTGTTTTTGCAATAGAAGCACATGTGCTTTTATTCAAAACTATATGCACCGGTGTTCATTGCAATAATATATGCATCAGTGCATACCGGTATCATATATGCACTACATATATTTTAATACAAAAACACAATAGCGAGTGTATAACCAACATCAACACTAGTGCATTTAAATTAAAAAACGCCGATGCATTTACATATAAAAATACACTAGTGCATATAAATAATATATGAGGCATAGGTGTAGTTGTGAATGATAACCGCACCAATGACAGTACAATAATATAAACACGGATATTTTAGATTAAAATACACACACCGGTTCTTTTGAAATGAGTGACGTATTGGTGGGTTTCGTCAAATTATATGCAGCGGTGCATTCACAATTAATGCAAGCACCGACGCATGCATATACAACACATTGGTGCTATTACAATATTATTTTAGCACCGGTGTGCATGCTTTAAAATATACACACCAATGCATTTACTTAAAGATTAACACCGGTGCATTTGGTTAATAAAAAAGTCATTGGTGCACACAATATAATCAAAAGGTGTCATTTAAAAAAAATCCGCTATAACCTCCAGGTGCCCAAATTTTTTAGTTATATTGAATATCTGTTATAATGTCCACAAAAACCTCCACTACCAAAATGGAGGTTGTAGTAGAGATTTTTTTATAGTGTTTTTTAATATTGTAACACTAAAAACCTAGAAAACACTAAAAACCTTCGCTACAAGGTCTTTTTCTTGTAGTGATCCGGTCATAGGTATAGAACCTGTCCAAGCACCATACTAAACAAGTTGGTAACATGTTAGGTATTTATTTTGTAGATGGGCATAAAGAAAAAATTCATTGCTACCCTCTAACAATTGAATTGGCCTCAAGGTTGACTTGGACAATTTTACTCTCAACTCGTACAATGTTGTGGATCTCCGAGTAGATATGTTTTGGGTGGTATTGATATCATACATTAGCTCACTAGAATTCTTGGTTGACTCAACTTAAGGAGAAATTTTGTTCAATTTAGGATGAAACATAGTTGTTTTGGCTTCCAACTTTTCAAAAAATGAGCATATGGAAGTGTTCCTATGTGTTTTTTCTATATTACCCATTTGATTTTTTACTATAGTAGGAGGTATTAGGCCGTCAACAATGGGTAGTCGATCATTAATATAATTGGACAATGTGACATGTTAAGGGTTTTCCTTCAACCCTTTACATTTTGAACAACCACATACTATTTTGGTGTCATAAAAGAAACTATTGGATGGTGAAGTACCAATGACCTAGGATAGTGGATAGAAGATGGCATGTTACAATTTGAAGAATTAACCATTTTCTAGTATAACTATTTTTGCATGCATTTGATCCAAATCAGCAATAAATATGTGTCTAAATTATTAAAAGAAAGCTTGAGAAGCATATAACAATATAATTTCAAATAGGTTTTTGAAACCAATTTTAACTATATAGTACAAGTTTAAGTAGCATTTGTATCCTATGGATTATTATAATTTAAGTTTCTATATTCTTAAAAGAAAGTTTGGGATGTTTGTAATGTTTGTAATGTTTGTAATGTTTGTAATGTTTAAAATTCAAACAAACATTTCGAAGGGATTTTTATTCTAATCAGTGTAATTATTTCATATTACCACATCGTCGCATACATAAAAGTAAATTGCAACTATGCACTAAACTATAAACATATGCAAAAGCAAATATATGCTAACTTTTAATAATGGATATTTGCTTTTGTGTTTTCCTTTTTTATAGTAAATCGATATGTTTCTACATACAAGGCACACCTATTGTTTGGAATTAGGTCCTATGACTAGGGAAAGATCACCAACGTACTGATTAGGATAAGACTAACCTAAATGACTCTGATTCCATGTAGATTATACTCTTATTCACACACAATGCCACACATAAACTTCAATAAGCAAATCTAAACTAGAGATGAGATTAGGGAAAAAAAAATGTATGCACATTTTTCAATTGTTGATCCAAGATGCTCCTTTGTCTCTTTCCATATCCACTCCTTATTTCCCAATTTCAACCTGCAAAACCAACAAAGCCAACCTTCCTCAAGTCAATTTGAAAATAGCAAAGAATGTAAATCAAATGAATTACAATAAGAAAATTAGCTATATAATAAATGACAAAGCATTCTTTACATCAAACAACAATCATAAAAGACACATGATTGGGGTAGGAAAGATGTCAAATCTCAATTAAGACAATGAAAGAAGTACAAGATATACATTCTCAATGTCCGACACCCTATTGAATCTGGAGATTCCAGTCTCTCTTCTCATGCACTTCAACGATCCCACTCCGGTCCATTGGATTTATATGAGGGATGAAGTTACTTGAGGGAAACAACTTCAATATTTAGGGATATAAGGGTCAACAACAGAAGTTACTCATGGATGGGAAGGATGGATGTGATGGTGAGTGATTACTTCAGCATTACTTTGGTATATTGGGTCTTCCCCCTTGGTCCATTTCATTTCCCTTTTATGTTTGAAGGAAATAGTTACGAGGTGATTTAAAGAAAACATGTGAATGACTCACACCTTTCTAGTGTGCAATGTGTGAATGGGTAGTTTTTTATGCATTCACACCTTTGTCAAGATCAATATGTGAATGATTCGTGCCCCACTAGTGTGCAAGGCATGGATTTTTGTGGTTACAACTCTCATAATGAAATTAGAAGGTGTTGAAGTATCACTTCCAATGATCAAGGCCATCAATGAGGGTCAAATCATAGGTTCCTCCATCCATAAGTGTCATTTTTTTGGGTGAACAATGACACTTTGAGTGTCGTCTTTTTAACTGTCGTCACGAACGGAGAAGTGTCAATTTGAGCTATAATAGCACCAAGTGACACTTTAATATTTTAGGCATATTGATATCTGTAGTTTAAAAAAAACATTGTGCGCATTTTTCATCAATGAACTAAATATCTAGCAAAAAAATGAGTCATAATTTCATTTTCTAAAAGTGAGTTTATGATAAAAACCCCAATAACTATTGTGTTCTTTTGTCAAAAGTTCGAGGGGGGACTTGTACAAGAGAGACTTGCCAGAGAAGAATTTGGAATGACTAGATTTTTATGAACAACCAAATTTATAAGGGATTGCAAATCACATGAAACTTTGCAGGTGAGAAATTTCATGTAACATTTTAATGTTCATCTCAATTTTTCCCTTGATTGCTAAAAACAATATTATTTTTTATGTCCCTATTAGTATTTACATTGCATTTTGAATCAAATAAGAAATTTTCATAGTTACATTCAACGCTGAAAAACCTTAACTTTCTTGTTTCTTTATGTGCCTGCAAACTTTAGCATTATGATTTTACCATCTAATATTTCACTATGAGACTTTTTTTCTAAGTGTTGAATATTAAATGGCTTTGTGTACCTATATATGGGGCATTGGGCATCTATTGCAATGGATCTCAAAACATGTCCTTGTCAATCTTTTGAAAATAATGATTTCATGGTAATTTTTGCATATTGTAAAGTATAATTCACCGATGCTCTTTTTATAAAGTGCATCACCTTAGATGCAATTTATTTTTAAAAAACTTAGCCATGTCTAGGTGTGTATTCCTATGTATCGCACACTAGTGCATATACTATTTGTGGATGAATCCGTCGATGTGAACACCAACCGATCTCCCTAGTCTAAATGGTTTAGATATAGAACAAAGAACAACAGAATATAAACACTTTCCTAGATTAATCAAAGTGCAAGAATAGGGAACATTACTCACCTTGTAATTGGAGTAGTCTGTCCTTGCTTTATGTGATCTTCAATGCCTAGCTGCAAAACAACATAGAGCAAACAAGAGGAAACACAAGTGAAAGCAACAAGTAATGTTGATTAACCTAAACAAGTGGTTAAGGAAACAAGTTCTAAATATCTATAATGCACAATAAACCGTTATGGAAAGAGAATATATTGTTGTATTAATGAATATAGAGAAGAGGGGATTACAACCATTGCCTTGACATTGCAATTTCTTCCAACTAATCTTTGCCTCAAATATCCAATATTGCCTTCAATGGATGAAGGGGTTTCAACTCTAGCAGAATTTCTCCAGTGTTTAGGTGTTATAATCCTTCCTCCCCTAACCATGAAGAGGAAGATTGTATATATAGGCCAAAGAGGATGGAAGGATTTGAGGATTTGATGAAGAAGGATAAGGGATCATCCCAAGAAGTTAGGGGTTCGACTGTCACCTTCACTGATTTATTGGGATAAGCCTCCACGAAGAAACTTGTTCTAGAAGGCTCCTGAAGCTTCTCCTTTTCCTTCCTAACTAACAGTGATGCACTTTTTCAACTAGCAACATGCATCATTGAAGGGTGACGCACGTTGTTCAAAGGAAAACAGTGTCAGCAACGCACTTTGGAAATGTGCAAAGTGAACCATTAAGGGCCTAACGCACTTTGTCAATATGCAAGGCACGTCAATGTGACAACATAGGGAAAAAACATGCCAACTCCTTTCCTTCAATCAATTTGGAATTAATGCTTTAGGAATTAGGGAAAATCAAGGATACATATCTCATGATGATGAGATTTCGATGTAACAGAATGCCCCCCAAAGCATGAAGCAAGGGAAATAGGATAGGTGAAGTGCTTTGATGTATGGAAGTTTAAGGAAAAGACCATATGTTGAAATGTTGAACAAGGAATTCTGCAATACCACTAACTCTAAGATATGTGTCTCAAACGACTCATAGCATGGTTGCCGGCCAATACACTACAAATCCATGAAAACATTGAATAAAAGTATGGCCACTAAGAATACAAACATGGATCCATACATCCATGACAAGACCAGATCGTAGCCATATGAGAATACATAGTGGATCTATGAGATGAACTGAACATAGCCACGGACCAATACAATGTGGATCTATGTGAAATAATGATGGTTCCATCATTATGTTTATGTGGGAACCTACTCAAAAATCCCCATCGCAACCTGGGAAAGATACATAAGAAATTTATCCCATGGTCTTTGTTATAGGTCAAATTTGCACTTCTCCATCCGTGATCACATTGCTCTGTTGATCACACAAAAGGACACCATGGATTGAAGAGCTAGGTTGACCTAGATGACTTATTGATGGCAGTACACTTCACAGCTAAGAATTTAACTGTTTCTCCTGATTTGACCACATGTGCACTACTCTTGCTCTAGAAAACTAGCGCACACCTCAAAAGATGTGTTGCTTTCCTCAAGGACAACCAACGCACACTTTCCAAAAAGTTGCAAACGCTTGTTGCAAAGCATGAAAGTTGCTCTATGTGCGCTACTCTTGTTGTATGAAACTTGCGCACATCTTAAGATAAAATCAAAAATATATTAATACTATGAATTGGGATTAGTTGAACTTGGTTCTGCAACTTCCCCAACCTCCCAATTCAACCACCTCTCGAATCCAACTGCCTACCTTGTCCTATAAATACAAGGAGGATCCACGAGAGAGGGACCTAGAAGAAAGGCCTTAAGTGTTGTTACGCTGGAGGAATTCCCAAGTCATTGTGAAGAGAAGGAGCCCAGGACTCGGTTGCAAAAGCATCTTGACCAAACAGGTATATTTGTACTGATTCATGTTTCTTTGACAATAAAAAGGTGGAAATACCCTTCCTGTCCCAAATCGAATGTCTATTAGATTGTATGTACATTTGGTTTAGTATCTGATTGTTGTTGATGTTTTATTTCTTTCAATATTGATCATATTTATTACAGTCAAGATATGCTGAGGAAGGTTTCCTTTGTGTTGTAGGTTCATCATAGCGAAGGATCAAGCAGAAGACCAAGCGAAAGCTAGGACCAGCCATCGATTAAAGGTACATCTTTCGATATATTGATCTCTTTAATTTGTAGGAACTAAATGCAATATAATGAATGTATTTACCTGTCAACCCCGCCCAAGTTGGTTGTGTCTCTCTTCACTATAAGGTTTAAATCCTGAACAACATTCTTCATCCTGAACCCGAAAAAGTACAATTCTAACCATGCAAATATATGTCCTGACGTCGAACATGGTATAAATCACTTAATTACCGTTCATTGAGGTATATCGTTAACAAGTGCGAGGGAAATCATCATTAATGTCAATGACTCCCAAGGTAATCTAGTACATTCCTCCGAATGTGAATTAATAAGTTGAGGTCGAACATTCGGTGGAATCTCCTAGTCAGAGGTCAATGATGTGAACCTATTGCTGAAAGCGAGGTAACCTGCCATTAAAGCATGCATGTCCAAAGTACTCAACTGGTTTCTAGGTCTAATCCTTGGATGATGTGTTGAATTTGACAAGGATAAATTCGTTAAAGGAAGGCCATGATGTTTCCCCCATCATCAACACAAAAAAAGACCAAGGATATTTTTGAAGTAGACCGGACTGTAGAGTAACTTTTGATACTGACTCGGGGGTGACCAACACAAAGGAATGTATAATGACTGTAGAAATTGACTCAACAATAGGCTTCCCTTGAACATGGAATGGCATGACTTGGAAGCATTGACATGACGATATGGATACCAAGACCTACTACAAAAAATGATTGATGCATTCTTCAGATGACCCAAAGGAGTGGAATAACTTAAGGAAGCGGTACAACTCAAGGAAAAACTGACTATCCAAGTTTTTTGAATGAAATGCAAACAAGTTCCATGTTCAAGGGCGACTATAGGCTGCCACTAACACAGACGTAGATGCATGCTCTTTCCTTTAATTTCCCCATCATGATTGACGAGTGCCTCTTTGATTTTTAACAAGCTGGAAGAGGGTAACAAAATATCGTTGTATCTCATGTTTCGAATGAGTCCAAACTCACATGTTTTACGAACCTAAGGAAGGAGAGGTTCATTCCCAAAAGGGTCCTTCAATGTTGAATTTTAACGAGTCCACAGACTCGACGTCATTTCATGTTTAGAGAGTCTAAAAAGAGTAAAGAAGACTCCAAGGTGTACTTTTTCGTACATTTTAGTCTGAGAGGTCTTAAAAAAGTATGAACTATCACCTCATAGATGACCTTTCACATCCTTTTACAAGCGTGAAAGAGACAAGTTCGCTTGGCAAAATTTTCATGTTTTGGGAGTCTGAAAAGAGATTAAAGGAAACTCCAAGGGAGTTCCTTTTTCGTAACAGTTTTACGAGCCCGAAAAAGAGATAAAAGCATACTCGGTAACTTATTCTCATGTATCTACGAACACGATAAAGAACAAAGACTAAGCTAGACACCTTTTGTACTTAGTTTTAGCGAGCACGATAATAGTATCAAAAAGCACTCAGACGCTTTTTCATATTTGATAAGGAGCATGAAAAAGTCAAAAATGATCTATGTCATAGCCAAATGTTACTAATCTCAGCCTGCAAGCTTCGCAACAAGTTTTAGAACCATTATGTGGATTAAAACATAAAAATATAATCAACTTAGTAAAAACCACTTGGAATAATAAAAATTAAAATAAGAATATTCCATTTTGAATGTTAAAAAGGGTAAAAAGTGAAAAGTATTTACCATTGTGTTTTTTATCAAGTTGGAAGTGAGTGAAAAATATTTACCATTGTATTTCTCAATCATGATAGCTTCATCAAAGGCTTCTTGAAGAGTTGTTTTCCGGGATATCTTCACTCACATGGCAGTAGTGAGAGGGGGGGCCTTGGTAATAGTAGGAAACAATAAGATTTTTGCAGACATATATGCAGTAGTAATCTTGTTTTTAAGGTTAAAAACTTTGATTGAAATATTTGATCCTTTCCTTTTGATCCATTTTGATCTTTGATATTTCCATTACCAAGACCTTGGGAGTTTTGTCTTCTCCAAACTTTTCAAGAAAAGTAAACTCAAAATGATCCCAGGATGTAAAAGTTCGAGGTGGTTGAGAAAAATACCATGTGGATGCTATCCCTTAAAAGGTCTAAGGTAATAACCTATAGATGGCATCTTCGTGTTCTGTGTTCCTTAGTCTAACCGCTAACATGAACTTATTGATGTGGTCGTTTGTTGGTTGTTTTGTATCGAGATCAAATTTGGGTAAAAAAATCTCAAGATTCTTGGGTAAAGGATTTTGTGGGCCCTAGAAAGAAACCATGCCTTGGTCAAGCCAAGGTATGTTTTGGTTATGTTCCATGTGTGGGGATCCTTGAGATCTATGAGATCTTGCGGAAGAGTGGTTAGAATGGTGTTCCGAGTGATTTTCCTCATATGAACTCCCGTGAGGGGAATTTGGAGATGATTCATGTGGTGAAGGTGGAAAACCAAATCCACCTGATCGTAAAGAAAGTTGGGGTGGAATTGGTGAATTCGATTCACCTATTACGAAATGTAGCTCAGGTCATGGTGGGAATTTGAATCCCTAAGCCATAGAATTGGGGTCAGTTTGGCCCATTAAAATATTATGCAATAAGTATTTAGGCATGCCCACCAATGGAGAATCTTCCAATTGTGTGATGGCTGGGGGGATCTCATTAGGTTGTAGAATGTTTTCAATATGTTGCTCAAAACATCGATCCAACTGATCCTAAAGAGCGGATTTCTATCTAACCTAGACTGAGTTCTAGCTAAAATATGTTGGGAATTTTGAATTAATTGTTCAAACTCAGGATCTTCAAATGAAGGTGTTAAAACTGTAGTATTTCCCCTGGGGCATGCAAAATGTGAAAGAGGTTTGGAAACTAGCTCAGGCTATGAGGTGGTGGCAATGTTCGATGTAACAAGAGGATTGGAACGATTGCAGGTTACAATCGTAGAACAGGCAGTTGGAGGTTTCTTATGGTTTTGTTTAGCCATTAACTTGTAAGTTGCCCTCCTTCTAATGCCATTTGTTGACGGGAATTTCTGACCTGCATGTCAACGAAGAGGAGACAACCTAATCTAAGGTCCTTAGAGAATAACCCAATCCATTTGGCATGGTTGTTCCTGACGGGTTTAAAGGATATGTTAGCCAATGATGGTTCTTCCCTATGAAAGGAAAGATTAATGAATTTTACCAATAACTCTACAAACTAAGATTTAAAACCTATATACTAATATTACAAACCAAGTCTAAAATAATAACGAAATTAAAATAAAACAAACAAAACAAAATAAAGGATTTATACAAATATGCAAAATGTTAGGGATCCCAAATAATAATTTTATAGAAAATATTAATTAAAAAGATTAAAAAATATATATATGAACTTAAGATCTAAAATCTAATTACAATTAATGCAATCATGCATAAGTTGTGATAAACAAGCTAAAATAAAATCAGAATTAATCTAAAACATAAGAACAATCTAAATGACTCCAAAAATTATGAGAAAAACCTATAATAATCTCAGATGGGAAAAAAAATAAGAACAACCAAAACTGATCACAACAGTTTAGGCTATACCTTCAAATTATTTAAACATCAAATTATTTAAACATGACACTATTTAAATTATTAATAAAAATGATGCACATCTAATATTATAATCAAATATAATTAATAAAAAATAAATTGCAAAAAAACTAACTATTTCAGACAAAATTTCTATCTTGGCCAAGATTTTAACTAATCATGTATTTGGAAATCACTCAAATTGAAACAGAAACACTTAACAATCTAAGACCTCGTTGTCATGTAAAAGACAAAACGATTATGATAACAATCCTAATTCGCATTTTTTAAAAATGAATATGTGATCATCTAAATTTTTGAAACACAATTCATCATCAAAACAATTCACACACTATAAAATAAAGTATTAATAACACTACAGATCACAGTCATGGTAAGTTAATATTAAACTTACTTTTATAAAATGCAAATATAACTAATATGAATAAGAATGGTGTTAAAAATAAAGTAACTGCTAATCACAAATTTAGCAAAATACCAATCCTAAGAGACGGCAGTAGTATAATTAAAAAAAAAACATGAAACAGTCAAAGTTTCATCCAAAAATCCAAACAAAACAATGAGAATTAATACAAAAGACTACTATATTTCCAGCATCGAAAATATTCAAACACAGGTTAATAGAAATCTTTACAAAAAGATATACTTCATTGCTTCATTGAAAAAAATTTCACCATCCTTGAAAGCAATGCCCTTCCCAGATTCTCATACTCTATATATATATAATAAAATAGTTGTGATCCACCAAAAAAGTATTACACTAATTGTTTCTTCATATACCCAGTCATAAACCAAGCTTTGACTTGCCTCATGCATCGTGATCCAAAAAATAAGATCCATGTTCCTATAACCTAAAATTAAAACAACAAAAAATAAATCAAAATAATATATAAAATAATAAAAACTAATATCAAAATAGAACTATTTAAGAAAATGATAACTACCTATGTATGCGTTGCCAAGGAAGCTAATACATATACATACACAACCAAAATAAAAACTATTTACATATACATTGTTAAAAATTTGAGCAATCGTGATTTTGGATTTGCAAACTTCTAAAGATCAGAAGGGATAAAAACATAAACACTCGTAGCCTACACAACGGTTTTTCTTTCTGTTGCTTTTAATTTCTTCTTCAATTTACTCATTTCAATCTGGTGTGGTTCATTTAATAATATTTTATGTCTCTTAAGTTCACGAACCTGGTCTTGCAGATACTCAACATTTTCCCTTAAGGAGTTGGATTTGGTCATATAATGGTTTAAAAGGAACTAAGTGCGGGAGCAACAAATTTTGGCATCCTTATCATATTGACTTTGTAAATCTTCATATTTAGGAATCTGATCAGGGTATTATTTAAGGATTCTAATATTATACTTAAATATAGTATCCTAGGTGATTATTTTGGATTGAAAAAAACATATATATAAATAGGTTAGGTGAATATTAAATATGAAACATACAATTTACTACTAAAACATGTCAAATTTGGTGAATATTATGATTAAAAAAACACATTCTATGTAAATATAGGCGATATTAGAGACTAAAAATGACCAAATAACGAGTTTATTTGATGAGAAAAACACCCAAAAATAGCCAATTGGCGAAATTTTGCCCCTAAAAATTACCCTGAATCTGATCAGAAAGAGCCTTAACCTTCTCAAGAGAAGTGCCTATTCTAGGAAGGTGAGGTTTTGATTTTATGAATGGAGGTAGATTGTAAACAAAGTCAAATTGAGACTGATCAATAATTTATGGTTCTGTATATGACTTTCTTTCTCAGCCTTAGATTGTTTCAAATCATCCACATCAATCACCAAAATTGCAGTTTGAATAGGAGACTAGATGTTAAATTTCTTGGCTCTATTCCTTGTCATTCAATATATAATTCAATCCATATGCTTACCAACATCATTAGAATTATTGACTACATATGTACTCTTATAACCCCTCTCACGTAATAACTTCCCACCTTCATAGACTCAACATAAGGGAGATTCATTGTGGAGGGTTTGAGAATTAACTTCTAGATCTGAAATATGAACATAGTATTCAATCCCGTGAACAAACTCATTCTTATCCTCCTTTGTCATGTTATTGATTCGACACGGGGGTCGAATCTTTCCAAGGGTTTTGGCAGCATGATAATTCCCAACCGCTTTCTTGACTGACATGGTGACAATTTGATTAACCTCTAGAATTTCATGACTTTTAGGAGTTTCATTAACAATGTTCAAACTGTCTTCTAGATTTAGAAAGGACATATTGGCAGTTTTCATGGACAGCTTAATTGCTATGAAAATATTCTTGAGAAACCCTAAGATCATCCTCAATATTGTGGGGAATTTCCCTTCCAACCGACATATGTTTTAATTCAACATAAATTTCTAAGAATTTGTTTCTCAAAATGAAATTGTCCCAAGAATCCCCAACTTGAGATAACCTAAACTTGACAAGAATTCTTATGAAACCATAATGAAAAAGGCTTCTATCAGAAATTTTGAAACCTCTTTGGTAAAACTTAGACATTTTAGTCAAACTTTTGAGAAGATGTTGGCTCTAGATATGTTCTTTAAGTTTAGAGAGATAGACCCAGGTTCTACGCGGTTCAGGGAACCAACAAACCCCTTTTCACCGGCCCTTTCGGCAACAGTCTACGAACAGACAGAGGTCTCATCTGAGGCAAAGTTATGGGAGGTTGCAGAATCAAGTTTCCACAACCGGGTGATGCGCGCTTCAACAGAATGGTGGAGTGCGTGAAGTTCACTCACTTCACGGTTGATGTTTATGCTATCGCGCACCGAAGGACTGCGCGATGCCGAATGACTGCTTAGCAACAGGACAGCGCAACTGAGGACTGCACTTCCTTTTCAACACTTGTGCAAATTTGACAAACTTTACTTAGTTCAAAATGACGCATTCAACAGCATAATAGACTGCAAACCTTGCAAACTTATATGATATGGTGAACTACAAAGTAACAGCGCACTTTCGGTGCTGCGATTCAGGGAATCACACTATACAGACTTCACCGGTTTAAGTGTTTACCCAATACTCAACTTGTGCATTCATTTGAATTAGAAATACTTGTGCATTCAACATTCATTCACATATGTCGATACTTAACATATTATTCCCATCATTAATCCTTATGGTGAATACATATAAAAGCAAGACACATGAACTCATAAACAAGATCTTAACCGTTCAATGTAAGCAAATACACAGATGCAACCACATAATCAATCACATAACACAAGGAATTAACATGGTTCACCCCTAGGATGGGAGCTACGTCCACAGGAACTGTTGTTATATTATCAAGGGAAGGGTACAACAATTCCAGTCTACGCACACAATTGCAAACTCTCTTCTCTCTTCAGTAGGTCTCTACGCACACAGCTGCAGAGCCTTTTTACAATCAGTCTCTCAACAGAGATCATTATTCTACAATACCCTCAATCTCATCTAGAAATTAACCCTTTCCCTTACAAAAGTTGCCCTTTTATAGATTGTTCCCTTAGGTCACGTCTTTACATTCATGATGGGCTCAAAAACCCTAAGGTTCCCCAAAACTGGTGCGGTTACCCCGCTAACCAGGGTTGTTAGGCTCTGATAGCAACTCGTCATCATGGTCATCCTTCTATGCGTGGTCACGTCTCTTTCAGCCCCTCTATCAAGCACATGTCGATGGGTCACTTTCATCCTGTCGTTCTCTAACGGCTTCATGCGGTCAGTTCACGTAGTGTTTCCTTTGCTCATGCGACCAGTCGTTTTCCCTCTTCACCACTGCTTACCTGCCTACTGGGAATCATGGAGTATCTTAACCAAAATAGACCATCGATCAGTCTCACCTAAATTTACACCATTTTCCATCCAAAACTTCTGCCATGTTGTAGCTTCACAGAGCTAGAACATCACGACACTAGATCTCCACAACGATGTAACCCCGCAGCACTATAACTCTGCAGCGCAGTATCTTCACGGAACTGGATCTCTTACTCTGTCGATGTTGCGCTGCGTTGTAACTTCGCAGATCCAAAACTTTATCACACAAAAATGCCTTAGCTTGAGTTGAGCCCAACAGGCCCCTAACACTTACATGTGGCTCGTCCCTGAGCCACTCGCCATAGGTTCACTACGCTGCGCTTCTCCTGGCTGATCTATCTTTGCAGCAAATTCTTGATAAGTTGCGGCTAGCTTCGCAACTGTATCTTTAACGTCTTGTTCAACTTCCTTAACTAGTTCCAACACATCTGGTGCTAGATCTTCCTGAGTCTGCTCTTGCATTGTTTTCTCTGACTCTCGGAGTTCTATCAGTTTCTCTTCAATCTCTTGCGAGATAGCATGAGATTCTTCCTGCAGGGGCTGTGACTTTTCCCCAGTTTCTGCTTCCTTTTCTCTTAACACTTGAATTTCCCACTTTAGGTATTTGACTTCTACAAATCGGCAGAGTCTCTCTCTTGGCAGCAGATTCTTCATCTCTGCATTTAGAGCATCTAATGCTGCTTGTTTTTCCTATATGCTGGTTTGGACTTGCAGTAGCTGAGGGTCCTCCTGCAGCACGGTCTTGGCTCTAGTTGCTTCATCCAGCAAGATCTTACACTTAGCTATTTCGCTGGATATGCTTTCAACATCAGCTTTCACTTTTGTTGCTCTTAGTTTTGTCTAATCTGGTGGTGTCTTCGGGACATTCTGTGCTTCCAAAGTGGCAAGCTTCTCTTTATAGTCTATCTCCATGTCCTTCATTTCATCTTTAAGATCACTGACTACTGAGCCGATCTTAAGGATAGTGTCTGCGAGCTATGGCTTCTCGTCGCACTCTGGTATCTCTACGCAGACTGAAGCAACATTTTGCTTTATTCTTCTTCGCTGCTCCTGTTCGCTTTCAAGTTCCTTAGCCTTCTTTGCACTTGCTTCCTGCAACTGTCTATAATTTTCTTGTAAGTCATGGTGTTGGTTCAAAATTACCATATCTCTATCATGTATTTCCTCCACAACCTGCAGGTTCAGATTATGTAGGCCTTCGAGGGGTAGCATCGCGATATCAATATCCACATGCTCTATTCTCTGCGTGCTTTAAGCTAATTCATCACGCGGTAACATTACACTTAGTGGTTCAATGCGGATGATGCGCGGTCTTGGTGACATGGTTAAAGCCAATGGATTTGTCTTCTATTGTGGTGTGGCACCGGATCTTCCTTCTGAGTCAGAATCAAGAACCAAGTCTTTCTGGACTTATTCCATCTTCGTTGTTATGCCTTGCAAAGTTGTGAGATTCTCTTTCAGACTTACTTGAATCTCTTCATTCTTCGTGTCCTTTAGAGCTGGCGCATCCTCCAGGTATGCGCTGACTCTTCCTGCGATGATCTCATAATCGTCATCGTGCAATTGCGCTTCAGATGGCTTCTTTGTGGATTTTTGCTTCTTTTTCTGCACTTTGTCCTGCACAGAGCTTCCAGGATCCTTCCTTTTTCTTGTTGGTGACTCTTCAATGATCGTTATCGGTATTGGATTACTTTCGTCTAAGTCACTTTCGATGACCATTGGTCCTTCGAACTTCCATTCATCTAGCCATTCCTTCATGATGAGGTCAATACCTGCTTCGTCCAGGTGATAGTTCCCTTGGAACCATTCTGGATTCTTTTTATGTGCCTTTTCTGGAAGATTTTGTGCTTGATATGGTGACTATGCCATGCTTTTTCTCTGTCCTTCTGCACTTGTTGGTGAAATCCTGCAATGAAGTGATCCTCCTCCAATCCAACTAAGTGTAGAAGCCTTTCTTGCAGTGTCTTTGCATCGGCCATGTCTGTGAATGCAGCAATTCTTAAGCTTGGGACAATGTACTCCATTAGCATCACAGCTTCTTGTCCATAGACCAATATGAAGGGTGTATGGCCTGTCAACTTCTTACAAGTTGTTATGTATGCCCATAATACAGCTGGAATGCGCAGATCCCAATCATCTCTGTTTGTGTTGCATACTTTTGTCAACGCATTCTCCAGTACTTTGTTAAATGCTTCAACAGTTTCATTGGCTTGTGGATGGTACAGTGTACTCCTTTGATGATAAATGTGGAATTCTTCAGTTAGTGCTTCAATGGTTATGTTCAAAAAGGGAATCCCTTGATCACTCATTAATATTTTTGGGCATCCAAATCTGCTAAGGATGTTCTCAAAGATGAATTGCACGGCAATAACTGCACTACAGTCCTTCACTGGTTTAGCTTCTTCCCATCTGGTGAGATAATTTGTCGTGATGATTATGTATCTCGCATAAGTTCTCTTTCCCGAAGGGTTAATAGGTCCCACGAAATCAATAGCCCACTTGTCAAATGCCTGTAAAGTCAACTGCGGTCTTAATGGCATTTTGTCTCTTTGCGATGGCATTCCAGTCCTCTGGCACACATCGCAACTCTGGCAATGTTCCTTTGAATATTTTTGTAGTGTTGGCCACCATAGCCCTTCTCTTAATATCTTATGCACAGTGGCTCTTCCTGCGTGGTGACCTCCAGAGACACCTGAGTGTGCCTCAGCCGATAAAAATGGCTTCTCATGCTCTAACATGCATCTACGCAGCACTTCATCTAGTCCCAACTTGTATAACTGGCCTGCTATGATAGTGAAGTCTGTGGCTTTTACTACCAGTTGCTTCTTCTGCTGCGTAGTGAATTCTATGGGTGCCAATACCATAGTAAAAAAGTCTACAATATCCTTGTAATACTCATCTGTGATCTGTATGGCAAATAACTGCACGTCAGACAGATTGTCTTCAAGATTAGTGGGTTCTTCCCTTGACTCAATCCTTGAAAGATGGTCAGGTCCTAGGTTCAGTCTGCCTGGCTTAACAATAATATCAAAGTCATATTCTTGGAAAAGTAACAACCATCTATAGATTCTTCCCCCTAACACTGGCTTATTGACCAGATACTTTAAAGTTGAATGGTCAATATACATGGAGAAGTGCGCACCCAACAAATAGTTTCTAAATATCTGCAGTGCGTACACCATATCTAACCCTTCTCTTTTTTTGGTTGTGTATTTCTTTTCAGCTGAAGATAGCTTTATGCTTGAAAATGCAATGGGGTGATCAATGCCCCCTTCACCTGGTTGAGCAAGCACAATTCCCAATGCTATAGATGAAGCATCAACATGTACGTGGAATGGTTTATTCCAATCTGGGAAGACTAGGATAGGCGTAGTTACCATTTTCTCCTTTAATGTGTCTAGTCCCTTCTCGCATTCTGCGTTCTAGATGAATTGCACTTCTTTCTTCAGAAGTTTCTCCATTGGCACAGTTATCTATGCATGACCCTTGATGAATTTTTTGTAATATCTGGTATGTCCAAGCGTTGTGCGAAGTTGCTTTACTGAGTTTGGTGCCGGAAGATTCACAATGACTGCGATCTTCGCAAGATCAAGCATCAGACCTTCCTTGCATACAATGTGTCCTAGTAGTATACCATAGGGTACACAGAAAATACATTTCTTCAAATTCAAGGAGATTTGGTGTTGTCTGCACTTAGCTAACATCATTCTTAGGTTCTCATAATGGTTCTTCAGTAAACCAAAGACAATCCAATCATCAAAATAGACTTCCAAAAATTTATGAATAAAGTATTTAAATGATGCAACAACTACTCCGAAAAATATGGCAGGTGCATTCTTCAATCCAAATGGCATAACTATATACTGATATGAGCCCCATTCACTAGCAAATGTTGTTTTATGCCTATCTGCTAAGTCAATTCTTATCTGATGGTAACCAGAAAATCCATCAGTAAATGAGTAGGCCTCATTTCCTCCCACGGTATCTAGTACTTCATCTGTAAATGGAATAGGAAATGGATCATGTAGCGAAGCATTATTCAGCTTCCTTAGATCTACGCAGATTCTTTTTTCTCCTTTTGTCTTCTTGTCCTGGATAACCATAGGGCTTATCCACTATGATTCTTCCACTAGCTCAATGATCCCTACATCGAGCATCTTGTCGATTTCTGCCTTGACTCGTTCTTTGTATCTAGGATTCAGTCTATAAGGTCTCTGTCTGATAGGATTCGCGCCTGCTTGAGAGGTATCTTCATCACTCCCAACTCGCCCAAAATGCCTTTCATTTTGGTGAACTTCATTGGAAATAAATCTTGATATTCATGCAGAAGGTCTACGATCTACGCGACCGTTTCATCATCCCAGTAGTCTCCAATAGATGCAAACTTTGGCTCTTTACTCATGCCAATATTAACTTTTTTTGTCTTGGCAGGGCCGCTCATATCAGGAATTTCTAATGGAGGTCCCTCTACATCGCGCGCTCCTTCTGAATCAGGTATATTAACATTGCGCGGATCCTCCTCATCACTTTCCTCTGGATCTTTTCATCTTCAGCGAGGTTATAACATCCAAAGGCATGTTCTATCATTCTTTCCCATTCTGGTTGTAGGTTCACAAGTACTTTTACATCTTGAATTATCTTGTCTTTAATTGCCTCTAATGCCTCGTTTGTACTTGGGAATTCTTCTTTGAATATCTTTTCTTTAAAAAATTATAGAGCCTCATTTATGCTTATACAGTCATCTTCAAAGCTGAAGGTTCTCTGGAAATTCGCAGTTAAGGTAGACCATTCTGTTGTACCTCTGCGAAGTTCAGCGTCTGTGTACCAATTCTTTGGAATTTGTTTTAGTGTGTGCACAAATAGATGAACCCATTATGTATGTGGTCTGTTTATCCATGCTTGTGAACAAGTCTCTATGTGATCCCTCGGATTTGTTTGTCCATTATACTTTTCCATGGTCAGCGCATCTTTCTCTGCGAATCGTATTTGCATCATATGTATGCACTGATCCCATGTGGTCAAAGTCTCCTTATGCGTGACCCACCATATGGAAAGTGTAGCACGCAGTGCTATATCCAATGATGGTATGCAATGTTCAATTGAAATTGATACAGTATACTCTTGCAAAAATGTATAGACGTGGGTTGAACCATCATAAGTATGGATTGGAATTACCTCAATTCCAATCCAGCGCAGTGATCTTGTGATCTGCACGCATCTTCTTGTAGATACTTCATGCAATCGGCCTTGCCAATTTTCTAGTCCTGCATCAGATTCTAATACGCAAGAGCTGTCGCATCGCCAACTAAGCATTCCATCAGTTGTAGGATTGATGTATTTGATGTGGTTTGTTGTCATATTATAGATGCGATCTAGGTCATGTACTCTACATTCTTCTTTGATCGGCTCAATGTCTCTTGTTCCTTGTAAAGGGTCCAAGGGTGTGATGACCTTGATATCTGCCCCTTCACATATCATCTATTTTTTCTTTAAGTCAATTATCGTGAGGTTATCCATCGCCCAGTCTATCCCCAATAATGTTGGATATGGGTTATTGTCATCGATGATCTCAATAACCTCGAAGTATACTGAAGTGCTTACTCCATCGATATCCACAAGAACATTTGCTATCCTTCCAAAGGGTATAAGCTTCTGCTGATTCGCTAGTCTCAACTGTATGGGTGACCATGACAACTTTGGTTTCCCCATCTGTGTCCATATATTCTTGGTCAAGACATTTACTTCAGATCCTAAATCAAGGATGATCTCATCCATCTCATAATCTCCAATCTGCGCACTTAGCCTCATTTATCGGCTTGTTCTCTTATGGATTTTTATGCGGTGAATTGCGCTATGAACAGGATTCATGCAATTTCGTTGTTCATAGTGGTTTAGCAAATTGTGTATTTCCACCAAAGCATCTTCGCTCTTCAGCAGCTTCATACAGCTCCTTAGGAACTGCGCAACAGAAGTCCCTGTTTTAGCTGCGGTACTCGTTTGATCATATGTTGTTGACATATCTTTCATATGCAATGTTTCACTTCGCAATGGGTATCTTGGACTTATAGGTGTTGGTTCCTTGAAATTTTCTCTTGCTTCTGCGAAGACTTCCTTGTTTCTTTCTAGATTGAAAGCAGATGCTTTCCCAGTAGATTTTCTTATCCAGACCCCATCAGTAGGTGTCTTCTTAGCGTGGTGTTCTCCAGAAGTCAAAGCTTCTAATTCTTTATCCCTTCCTGTCGCAGTGCCACTTCATGTCACAGCATTGAAATTTGGATCCCTTTTCTCTGCTGTGATCATCTGAACGTTCGGGTTCTGTGGTTCTTGTCTTATTTCTTGCATCTTTACTTGTAGCACTGGGCATGCTTCAATAACATGGTCAAAATATTTACAGTATCTACATGTAGTAGTAGCGTTTGTACAGTCTCTAGAAAGATGGCCAAGCTTAGCGCAGTTATAACAAATCATTTGACCTCTTCCTCTTCCTGGACTAGTATTTCTTCCTCTTCTGCGGAATCCACCACGACCTCTATATGCGCCTTGATCATACTGCGCATTTTCATGGTGTTGCGGTGTTTCTTCTTGAACTCTTTAAACATCGTACTTGCTTTCTATCATCATGTCATGTGCACTGCAGTTGGAATCATCATGCCCAACTGACTTACAGAAACTCCAATACAAGTTCTTAGGTGTTCTTACATACTTTTGGATCAAATAAAAATCCTCTGGTCGATGTCCTCTGCATCGACAGATTTCACACCATGGTCCTTGCTGCTGATTTAGTGGATTTGGTGCTCCACTATCAATGTAATCTTTAAAAACTGGATAGTGTTCTTTCGAGTGTCCCTCTACTCTACATTTTGTACACCAGATCTCTTCTCTGACTTATTTTCCTTTCTTAATGTCCTGGAGTTGTAATGTTAGGGTTTCTAACTAGTTCTGGATATGGATCATTCCTTGGATTGTTTCTCCTATCGGTGAAGCTTCTAGCTTCATTGCGATCTCTAAGGCTTCTGTCTGTGATGCAACCTTCTGTTGCATCAGCGGCAATCTGATATGGGGAAACAGCAGCTATGAACCACTCTTGGTGTTGTTGCGGTGCTTTGTCAAAAATTACTTGGTCTAGTAATGCTTTAAACTTCTCATCAAATTCCCATACTGACTCAGTTGTTTTCTGTTTAATCTCTTTTAGCTCTGTTATACATTGTGATTCAGATTTCGGTTTCTTGAACTCTCTTAAGAGAGCATCCTTTATATCTGGTAGGGTCTTATTCTGTCCGACAAAATATTTCATGAACCAAGTTAATGCTCTGTCCCTAAATGTAGTGATGATTTGTGCTTGCTTAACAGCATCATCCTGGACTTGCTTGACGCTCCAAACAGATTCACATAGAAACCAATGTTGCTTAGGGTCTTCTAGACTCATTCTTTAAATATCAGCAATTTAATTGTTAGGAACCCATGTCAACCCTTCTATTTACTGTGTTAGTATATTGTTGTTGGATGCATATGCTTTGTAAATCGTCCCATAGTATTTGTTGATCCATAGTTTGTCTTATTGTTGTTGGACGCACATGCTTTGTAAGTCGTCCCATAGTAATTGTTGATCCATAGTTTGTATTGGCCCATGGTTTGTATTGACACATTGTATTGACCCATGGTATTGGCATCTAGACTTAGTATTTAAGTTTGTGTTGAGACCAATGGAGGTACCGTGAAGTTATTTGTATTGAGCTTGTTCAAAGGAGGTTGCCCCCTCGAAGTGACCTGTGATCAATAAAAGTGATTCTGAGTTCTATTATTTCTATTATCTCATGTATTTTCATTAATTAATTGTTGTAGGTTATTCACATCTAGTATCAGAGCACTTTCTTGGGCTCGCTGGGTGAAATTTCTGCCAAAAAAAAATTTTCACATCTGTTGCAGCTTCAGATCTGAGAATAATCCATATCCGCTTAACTGTGGGAAGTCCTTGGGCATAAGCCCTAAAATTCATTGTGAGGAGTACCACAGGAACCCCAAAGTAGATGGCCCATTGAGAGGACCTTCCAACGAAAAGGGCAACGACCCCTCCCTGATTGACTAGTTCCCACCCGTGAGGTAAACCAAGAGCTGTCATTTGTGGCAAAGCGGTTATCAGTTTTACCAGAGCCGTGGAGTGAGGGGTACTACCCCAATACCCAAGCCGTCAGACAGCATTGGTGGCCGAGTGAAATCCCTGAACTGTTAGGAAGCCACACATACCTGGGGTCCATATCTATTTTCAGCTGAACTGTTGTCGATCACTTTCGCGTCGTTTCAGATCCAGCTGTTCCAGGTCCAACCATTTCATACCTATTCTGAAATCTGTTTCAGATCCAGCCGTTTTCGATCCATTTGGCATCATTTCAAATCCATTTTTTGCCGATCACCTCCGCGTTGTTGCAGATCCATCTGTTTCCACTCCCTTCTGCGTTGTAGCAGATCCATTCTGAAAAATAATAATAATAATAATAAAATAAAAAATTATGTTTTTTGGCCATATCTCCCTTGTTTTAACTCCGTTTCCCTTGAAACTTTCCAGACACCCCTGCAATCCCATTCTGTATATTTCATTCCTGAGGACCCTATCCAAAATTCTACGTCCCAAACCCAGAAATCTCACATTTGTCTATTTCTAGGGTTTGCTATAACTTCTTCAATTTTCACCCACTCGCCTCCAAATTGTGCCACCGTGTTCATTCCCTATTTCTGCTTCTTTGTCCCTCTTTGACCAATTTTCTCATTCTTTCACCCTACTTCTGAAATCCCCATTTTTTGCTTCCCTGCCCATCAGAAAGTGTCCAAAACCTACTCAAACCCCAATTACCCATCCAAGTTTTCCCAAATCCAAATTTCCCTTTACTAAATAAGCTTTTGTTTGTGTTTTTCTATCCATTGCCCAAAAAAAAACCTCCTGGTTATGGTTGTCACCGGCATAGGAGCAAAAACCATGGAGGAAGCACTTGCAGCCATCCAAACCAAACTCCAAGATCTGGATGAAAAATTTCGCAGCCTCCATCTTCAGCATTCAACCATGAACAATAACTGACAGCAAGAATCTTCTGCAACCAATGGGTTCTCTTCTTCCAGCAATTTCCGTGGTCCGAAGCTTGAATTTTCTTGCTTCAATGGTACTGATCCGACTGGATGGATCTATCATGCAGAACAGTATTTCAGTCTGCATAATACTTTTGATGTCCAAAAAGTTCCACTTGCATCATTTCACTTGGAATAGGAAGCCCTTCAATGGTATCGTTGGTACATCAAGGCTCATGATGAGCCAAAATGGACAGATTTTTGCCAACTCCTTTTGCAACGATTTGGTCCCAGTGCTTTTGATGACTTCACCGAAGCACTCACTAAACTTCATCAGAGTGGCACTATGAGAGAGTATCAGACAAAATTTGAGCAACTAGCCAATCACACAGAAGGTCTGATGTATAGGAGTTATTCTATCAGTGGTCTTAAGGATGAAATCCGGTCAGAGGTTAAAATGTTCTGTCCCAACACAATGATGGAAGTCCTAGGGTTGGCTAAGTTGGAAAAATAAAAAATTGCAGCCCAACAACGCTCCAAACCCACTTTTGTTCCCTTCCAAAATATGGGTTCTCAACAACCTCCCATCCCGCCAGCTCCTTGACCAACTCCTATCAAGCATTTGTCTGAAACAGAGATGCAAACACGCAAAGAAAAAGGGCTTTGTTATAATTGTGATGAGAAATTCACTCGGGGACATAGATGTGTTCAACAAAAGCTCTATCTCTTGGATATGGATTCTCTGTCTGCCTCTAAATTGTTAAAGAAGCTCCAGATACAATGGATGATCAAGTCGACATTCAAGAGCCGCCTATTGACCCCCCATCTCGGGATGAACAACTAGAGATATCTCTCCATGCTTTATCCAGCATCACCACCCCCCAAACAATGCAGGTCAGGGGTTACTTCAAAAAGATTCCTCTTACAATACTCATTGATTCTAGTAGCACTCATAACTTCATTGACGCTCGGATCTCCAAATATGTTAATTGTTTTGTCCATCCTTGATCCAACTTTGAAGTCATGGTTGCCAATGGGGGCACCTTACCTTGCAAGAGGAAGTGTCACAATGTTTGTATCTCTATGGAAGATTATAACCTGCGCTCTGACATGTTTTCCTTGTCCCTAGGTGGATGTGATGTGGTTTTGGGCATTCAATGGTTACACACACTTGACCCCATCTTATGGGATTTTGCTGAACTTTGGATGCAGTTTTCAGTCAATGGGAAACAACACAAATTTAAGGGCTTACAACAAGGGTCTCTCTGCATCATCAATTCACATCGCCTAGAAAAGATCCTTAAGAAGAATTCACATGGTGTCATCGCTCAACTCCATTCCATTCAAATGCACCCATCAACGGTCTCCCCTACTTCCTTGGATAGATATGCAAGTGTCCTTGTTGAACCAGTGGGCTTGTCGCCTTCAAGAGACCTTTTTGGTAAGAATTTAGCCGCATCTACATCTCAGCAGGAAATGATGGCTATTTTGCATGCAGTACAGAAGTGGCATCCATGCCTATTAGGGAATTATTTATGCATCAAGACTGATCTCCAAAGTATGGAAAATTTCTTGGAACAATGGGTCTCCTCCCCATCACACCTTAAATGGGTTATCTAACTCATGGGTTATGCCTATGCGATCACTTACAAGAATGGTAAGGACAATATGGTGGCAGATGCTCCTTCTCGCACATTTGATGACCCAGTTTCTCTTACAGCTATTTCTCTGCTTGTTCCAAATTGGTTGCAATTTGTTCAACGGGGCTATCTCTTCTATGAACTCCATGCTTCTTCATCAGCAGGGCACTCTGGGTTCCTAAAAATGTATGACCGGGAACAATGTAGCTTATTTTGGTAGGGACTGAACATGACAATTCAACAGATGGTGGCTGACTGTGATACTTTCTAGGTCAACAAGGGTGAAATGACACTCCTTTGAGGACTTCTCGAACCCTTACCCATCCCTATAGAGATTTGGAAAACTATTTCTATGGATTTCCTAGAAGCGCTCCAGTGGTACAATACCACATCTAAAAGGACACCATATGAAGAAATCTATGGACATGCACCGCCAATTATTCTTCCATACACCCTCAGCAGCTCCCCAGTTTAGGCAATTGACTCGGTTCTTCGACACCGCGATCAGATTCTTCTCATTATGCAGGACAATCTTCACATGGCAAGAATTCGACTGAAACAACAAGCCGATCAGCACCGTTCTGAGCGCACTTTTCATGCAGCTGATATGGTTCTCCTTCATCTACAGCCTTCCAAGCAACCCTCCCTGCAACTCAAAAGGAATTAGTGGCCCGGAATGCAACCCGAGGATGCTACAAGGGAACCACTCCTTCAAATTCTGCATCAATTTCCACATCTAAAGCTTTGAGGACCATGGTTTGTATTGACACATGGTATTGACCCATGGTATTGCCGCCTAGACTTAGTATATAAGTTTGTGTTGAGACCAATGAAGGTACCATGAAGTTATTTGTATTGAGCTTGCTCAAAGGAGGTTGCCCCCTCGAAGTGGCCTGTGATAAAAAAAAGCGATTCTGAGTTCTATTATTTCTGTTATCTCATGTAGTTTCATTAATTGATTGTTGCAGGTTCTTCACATTAATATCATCAGTCATTCTCCTTCTATGTGGTACAGTTTTCGGCGCAATGTTTTGTGCGGTGTTATGGATGTTACTGCGCGGAATGTTCTGAGTGCTCACTCCTATGGTGTTATTGGTACTAACGCTCTGAGGATTGGGAATACTAACAACTGGAGGATTCTAAACTGGCAGATTCTGTGGAATAGGAGGCGTAGTATTGGAAACTGGAGGGTTCTGAGGAGTAATGGGATGATAAGTAGCTGAGGGAGGTGCTATCTGGCTATCAATCTCAGCTTGGAACTCAGTTTCTGTGCAGAGTTCATGTTCATTAAGGTTCTTTTCTATACTAGCCTTATATCTTTACTTCTTGATATATGAATTTCTTCTTCTATATCACTGTAAGTATTATCGACCATTACAGACTCAAAACAACTATGAATCTTACTGCATTTTTGAAATGCCTTTCTCAACTAAAAGCATTTTGATATATAAACTCATATTGTTGAAGTACTTACCTATGAAACCTTTGAAGAACTCGACTTCTGATGCGCTGTAGGACTTCAACATTTCCATAGCGAACTCTGTCATGAAGCCTTCTAGAATACTATCAACCCAAAAGTCGAATGCTCGCGAGAGTGGACTATCTACTGCTTTAAGCCTCTAAATAAGCTCTGGGTTCCACTCGTTAGGTGCACCTTCTTGGAAACAGTTCTTTCGCTCTGTGAGTCTTGACAACCACTCATGCAACTCGTTTCCAAAGGTTGCAAAGAAAATTTCATGAATTTCCACCCACAAGTATTTGTTTAACCATTCTATGTCAGATAGACACAGATGTCTGTTATCCTTTCTGGCTAAATCTCTTTCTGTCTTGTCCACCCAGTTCCATATTTCTTCTTTCTCAAGATTCCAATTTTCGGTGCTCATCACCAGTTCAAGCGCGGCAATGGAACCATTTTTTGGCTCTAGATATGTTCTTTAAGTTGATAGAGATAGACCCAGGTTCTGCGCGATTTAGGGAACCAACGAAACCCATTTTCACCGGCCCTTTCGGAAACAGTCTGGGAATAGACTGAGGTCTCACCCGAGGTGAAGTTATGGGGAGGTTTCAGAATCTGGTTTCCACAACCGGGTGATGCGTGCTCCAACAGAATGGTGGACTGTGCGAAGTTCACTCACTTCGCTATTGATGCTTATGCTATCGCGCACCCAAGGACTACGCAAAGTTCACTCACTTCGCGATTGATGCTTATACTATCGCGCACCCAAGGACTGCGCAATGCTGAATGACTGCTTAGCAATAGGATAGCGCAACTGAGGATTGCACTTCCTCTTCAACACTTGTGCAACTTTGGCAGACTTTACTTAGTGCAAAATGACGCATTCAACAGCATAATAGACTGCAAACCTTGTAAACTTATATGATATGGTGAACTACAAAGTAATAGCGCACTTCCGGTGCTGCGCTTCAGGGAATCACACTATACAAACTTCGTTGGTTTAAGTGTTTACCAATACTCAATTTGTGCATTCATTTGACTTAGAAATACTTGTGCATCAACATTCATTCACATATGTCGATACTTAACATATTATTCCCATCATTTATCCTTATGGTGAATACATATAAAAGCAAGACACATGAACTCATAAACAAGATCTTAACCGTTCAATGTAAGAAAATACACAGATGCAACCACATAATCAATCACATAACACAAGGAATTAACATGGTTCACCCCCAGGATGGGAGCTACGTCCACAGGAACTGTTGTTATATTATGAAGGGAAGGGTATAACAGTTCCAGTCTGCGCACACAGCTACAGACTCTCTTCTCTCTTCAGTAGGTCTTTGTGCACACAGCTGCAGAGCCTTTTTACAATCAGTCTCTCAACAAAGATCATTATTCTACAATACCCTCAATCTCATCTAGTAATTAACCCTTTCCCTTACAAAAAATTCCCTTTTATAGACCGTGCCCTTAGGTCACGTCTTTACATTCATGATGGGCTCAAAAACCCTAAGGTTCCCCAAAAATGGTGCGGTTACCCTGCTAACCAGGGTTGTTAGGCTCTGATAGCAACTCGTCGTCGTGGCCATCCTTCTGCGCGTGGTCACGTCGCTTTCAGCCGCTCTGTCAAGCACATGCCGACGGGTCACTTTCATCCCATCGTTCTCTAACGGCTTCATGCGGTCGGTTCACGTAGTGTTGCCTTTGCTCGTGCAACCAATCATTTTCCCTCTTCACCACTCCTTACCCGCCTACTGGGAATCATGGAGTACCTTAACCAAAATAGACCGTCAATCGGTCGCACCGGAATTTACACCGTTTTTCGTCCAAAACTTCTGCCATGCTATAGCTTCGCGGAGCTGGCACTTCGCAGCACTGGATCTCCACAGCGCTGTAACCCCGCAGTGATGCAACTCCGCAAAGCAGTATCTTCGCGGCACTGGCTCTCTTACTCTGTCGATATTGCACTGCACTGTAATTTCGCAGCTCCAAAACTATATTGCACAAAAATGCCTTAACTAGGGCTGAGAACAGAAGAAAATATGTTAAATTCAACTCAAACCCTAAAAATATCATAAGAGGTTGAATGTGATAGTAGAAAACGAGGCCAAAACGACCTTCACAAGTGATGAAATGTTTAATGATAAGGAGTAAATCTCGCCATTATTTCTTCATTAGGACAATGGGCATACCTTTCTTATGACACGCAAATTTTTACATAATATCTCAATGGTTGGTAGAGAGAGAGAGAGAGAGACATAGATGGAAGGGTGGTTAGTGGTAGGGTGATTATAATAGATAGACAAAGAGGGGGGTTAGGATTAGTGAGAGTAGAAGAGAGAAACAGGCGAGTTAGGGTTTTATGGAGAGAGACGGGGGGGAGTGGTTAGTTGTAGGATTAGGAAAGAGAGAGGGATGGGAGGATTTGGGAAAGATAGGTTGGTTAGTTGTAGAGAGAGAAATGGAGAGAGGGTGGGTATTAGCGGGTCAGTGGAGAGAGAAAGGGGCACGTAAAGGAGTAGGGTAGAGAGAGAGTGGCGGGTATTATGGGTAGGTATAGGATTACAGGGTTGAGAGAGAGAGAGAGAGAGAGATTTGAGAGGAGTTGATCAGTGGTATGGGGGAGGAGGGGGGTTGGGGAAGAGAAAGAGATCAAGATCAAGATCAGGAGGTTTAAGTATTTGGGGAGGAGTAGGAACCGTAGAGAGAAGGGGAGTATACTTGAGGATTAGGCGGGTGTGTTGTAAAGAGAGATAGAGAGAGAGGTGGTTGGAGGAAATGGATTAGGTGAGAGAGAGGGGGGGGAGTTAGGGGTATAGGGAAGTGTGGGGTTAGGGGGAGAGAGAGAGGGGTGATTATGAGTAGGGGTAGGAGGGGGGTTTGGGTAGAGAAAGAGATAGATATATAGGAGTTTAGGGGTTTAGGGAGGAGAAGGGTAGTTAGAGAGAAGAGGGGGTAGAGTGAGAGGGGGTGACTAGGGCTAGGTGGGAAACATAAAACATTTGATCATTGATTTTATTTTTTCATTTTTTAAGTTTAAATTGATATTGAAAATATAGAATAGGGTTTCTTTTGCAAATTAAAAATGTCTTATTTATCATTATAAAAAATGAAATATTGAGAATAAAACTAAAACAAGATATTCTATTATGTTTTTCTATTTTATATGTTATGTTGGAAAATCTATTTTATAGGATTCATTAACTCTCCTATATTATAGGAGTAATTCTTTTCCGATACACGTAACTTACAACATTTATTTTCTTAAGAATTAAGTTGTAAATTGTTTTGATTTTTACTTCCAGGTTTTATGTTTTAATGTTGTTTTCCAATATTGGATTTTCTTTCACTTTGTTTATATTTCTAGACTAAAACAAGATATTCTATTATGTTTTTCTATTTTATATGTTATGTTGGAAAATCTATTTTATAGGATTCATTAACTCTCCTATATTATAGGAGTAATTCTTTTCCGATACACGTAACTTACAACATTTATTTTCTTAAGAATTAACTTGTAAATTGTTTTGATTTTTACTTTCAGGTTTTATGTTTTAATGTTGTTTTCCAATATTGGATTTTCTTTCACTTTGTTTATATTTCTAGATTTTTAATCTTTTAAAAAAAATTGTTTTACTTTAATTTAATTCATTCAATATCAAAAAAATTGCATTTCATATTACAAGCTTTTAGATCATTTTTATGCATTTTTGGGATGCGGAACCTTTAATTTTAATTGTTAAATTTTAATCATTTCCACATTCCCGCGGATCAAGGGAGGTAAAATTTTCTTATTGTTGAAAATCATTTCTGCAATCATTGCGGATTCCAGGAGGTACAAACATTTCATCTTTGAAAATCATTTCCGCCTTTCTGCAATTTTGGGAGGATTTCCAAAATTTTAGGAAATGCGGATTGCAAATTGTGGATTCCGAATTGTGGAGTTCATTTTCCAAATTTTCATTTTTCATTTCCGCATTCCCGCAATTTTATGGTTTCGACTTCTGACTCCCTATTTTTCAGACTCTAAGTTTCTCTTATGCTATGTTTTAATTTAATTTCGGGTCCATAAATTTTGATAATTTCATTTTTACTTAGGGTTTTAATTTTGGTTTTGATTTTTTTCGATTTTGATTTGTTGAAATGTATTTTTCAAATCCTAAGTTTCCTCCCCGACATTTGATTTCCCATATTTTGGGAATATTGATTTTGGATTTTTATTTTAGTTTTTCTTTGTTTGGTTTTATTCTTTTGGAAAATAATTAGTATGGGATAATGGATTTAATAGTTAGATCAATGGCCACAATTCACCCAACAATGAAATCAACGGCTGCTAAGCCTTAACTTCCGGGAGCAATATCTTGAGATTTATGAATCCAAATCAAGCCCGAGAGAGCTCATTGGAAAGCTAGAAGAATGAGGAACGGTTTGGGAAGATTATTTTCTCCAATTGAATATCTTAACCACCTCAAAAATCTGTTTGAACAATCAATTTTGGATTTGGATCAGATTTATCTATTTTCATTATGTTTTGGTTTGAAAGTGGATTTTTATTAATTTGGATTTATTTCATTAGCTTTGGAATGATGTTTTAATTTCTCTTTTGAATTGTACAGGTTTGGATTTGGATTTGAAGGAGTCAAACTGAAGAATTTACATCCCAAATTTGGAGTCGTCGAAACGTGCCAAGTGGAAAGCAGTGATCTTTGGACGCCATTTCTAGAGTGTTGAAGATGAATCTAGAAAATCCGAGACATGGGTCTTGTGCAGAATATGCCCTATTAGCATTATAGTGTGCAGGATCCTAAAAAAATTGTTCAATTGGGAGATCCAACTAGTTTTTCAAAATGGAATTTACCAGATTTTTCTCATAGATGGATTTGCTAAATGGAACAACTCAGCTAGTTAGCTCAGCAATTGGGAAAATTGATCTTATATTCTCCTGTCATTTATTTTCTATAAATACCTACCTTCTATGATCTTAAGAGCAGGGGGGATCTCAGGAAAGGAAAATTTATTTGTTTCTCTGTAATATAGAATTGTTATGCATTTTTATGTATACAGTTTGTTATTCGGATCAGTGGATGATACTCTTATTTTTCAACAAGCTAGTTCATTGGATCTGGAGATCTTTTGTAAGGTTTTCATCAATTCATTTAATAAATTGAATTTGGTTTGTTTTCTGCAATTTATTTTCAGAATATGATGATTGTCATCTTATATTCACATTATGTTGCCTATGTTTAGACCTCAGAAGCTATTTTCAATTGCAGCACGAACCATTTTCAATCTGTGATGAGCAGAATTCTTGATTTATATTGATTTTAGTTCATTCCATAACCTCTAATGTTTTCTAATACGCCAATTGTTATGAATATGATTTGTCATCTTGATAATCAATTGAATACTAATTAAAACTAATATTTTTCTCTTTTTCAATAATCAGTTTATAAAAAAGCATTTTTGTTTTCATTCTGTTAGTTCTATTCGATGATTATTTTTATCATAGATTGGCAGATTGACATGAACGGGTTATCACAATCACATTCAATAAATTACATATTAAGTTTAGGTTTTCATTTAGGATTTAGTTTCAGTCGTGATTCAAAGTCTCCTCTTTGAGGAGCAACCATCACTTAGCGGCTAACAGAGCCGTAAAACTCGTCGTAGTTAGCTATACCAAATAGCTTGAGGATCGACATCATTGAGATATAAAAAGACACAATATACATCAACACTAATATTAAAATCAACATATATGTCAAATATACATCTCAAATATGTCAAATATGCCATCTCAAATTTAAAAATGAGTGATACATCTAAAATTTAATTTAAAATGGGGAAATAATTAGCATACACAATACATTTTATAAATAGAACAACATCAACATCAACATGATATAAAAATGCACAATACATATAAACAATAATTAACTAGCCTTGATAATGTCATCTTTAAACTGAATTTTTAGCATCATTTATACCCTTTTTTGTCTGCCTTCCTAAGCCTCTACTTATCCTTCTAGCGTTCAAATGACAATTTTTGGCATGAGGTATATAGTCGTTCTCATTTTATCACATTTTCTTGATTATTTGATTAATAAGTAAGAATGTATGTACTTATGGCCACCTATAGGAATGTTGCAGATTTTGTGTTACAGGATTTTGCGGAAGTATCCACATTGTAGAACCTTCTTAAATATAGAACATTTGGTTCTACGGAAAGGAGTGGTATTTCTACAAAATCTCTACAGAAGTCCTATGGAAACTTGGAAGTATATATGCTACAGAATCTTCTGTACTACGGAACCTTTGGTGCTACGGAAAGGAGTGTTGTGGAAAATATAAAGCAGTGTTAGGGAAGCTCTACAAAATTCCTATGGAAATTATACAAGAATTTTGCAGAACTCTATGGGGATACATTGGATCTGGCCTTACCGAGATACAGTGAATCTCGAGCTTTCTGTTGGGTTTCCCACGTGGAAAAACGATAAGTCAACTATATAAGGATCCAAATCCCTAAAAAAGGTTTCATTGACATAAATTGTTGTGATATGTGTGGCATATCGTTTAATTTAGTACATAGTTTCAAAAAATCTTAAAAAGAGTTCATATTTGGTAGCAAGAATTTTGACAAGTCAACTAAATCCAACCACGCTCAAGCTAGGATATCTATTCAATTTTTGTTATGTTACTATGTAGTTATAAGGAGAGCTTGAGAACTGTTGGTTCCCAAGCATGTTCAATATAGTTCTTTAATTTTAGATTGCTATGGGTTTCTATAAAGACAAATACCACGAACTTGTAAATATAACAATTGAATATAAGATATGTTATAAAGACTTACCTATTATTTAATTGAATGTGTTGAAGTTTGGTTTGTGTCTTCCATATGCGTGCAGGAGAAAAATTAACTAGTGTTGTAGCTACTTCCAAAACCATGACTAAGGAGGCATGGCCCACTCTAGCAGGACAGGAGTTGTAGTGTTTAGATCTATAGGATTAAGTGTGTGTGTGTGTGTGTGTGTAGTTTATGTTTGATTTGGTTGCATATAGAATTAATTTTGATTTGATTAATGTGTGCTTTCTATTTCCTATAAATCTTAGTTGTGTTGATAAGACATATTTCATTTCTTTGTGGAACAAAGTTACCTTGCATTTTCAAAGATTGTCATTTTTAAGTAAACTTGTATTCTTTTTATTAGCTCAATCTGTTGAATTTAGTTTTATTTAACCATGTTTCATTTTAGATTTTAAGTTGTAAGGATCGTGCTTCATATAATTTGTAATGAAAACACCTAGTTCAATAGTTGCATTTATTATACTAAATTCTAGGCAGTGATAAGTAATTGGCAAGAATAGTCTTTTTTTTTGCAATTTACTTTCCATTCAAAGTGTGGTGTGAATTTAGTTTCTACTTCAATGTGAACTTATTTTCCAACATTTCCTTTCAAGCACAGTGTGAGTTTATTTCTAACATTTAGTTTTCGAGTTAGGTGTAAATTTAAGCTTCTACAATATATATTTTTGTTGTGTGATTTACTTTCCCTGCAAATTAGTTTACCTTATAGTCTCTTGCCAAGGCTTGTTAACTGTCTATACCATTTTCATAAGTGATATTTTGAGTTAAAACTTCACCAATGGAAGGAGTTATGACTTGCATATACAATGCACAGTAAATCGCAAGTTACCATAGAACCTTGGGTTGACAATTTAATTCACATACTCTTTACCTTCCTTGATATAAATTAGAAGGTGATTAAAATCCCACCATTTTGGCGTTGTTGCCTAGGAATTACCACAGACACAGTAGATTCCAAGGTCTTTCATTGGCTTTAGGAATTTTTTTTTTAAATTGGCATTTATGTATGCATACTGAGCAACTATAGACAAGCATAAAACATGAATAAGAGCATGTAAGATACCTTAAGGCACAATTTTCACATGGAGAAATCTATTGTATCTCTCTTGTTCTATCAAAAAAACTTAAATTTTCTCATTAGTTTTATAATGTTTTTTTTAAGTCATGAATATATCTAGAGATCCTAGGGGTATATTTAGTAATACTATAAAAATAAACCCAAGATACCAACCATGCCAGAAAATCAACAAAAGTAGAAGGTTTGAGAAATACCATCTCTCAAAAAAAGACACCTACAGTCAGCATTTCAACGAGGAAACATGTGCCCCCAGTTGCAGAATCAATATATTTGAATGAACCTGTTGTCAAAGTTAAATCCTATGTACATGATGAAATTATATTCCGAACTGAAAATTATGCTAATACATGGGAAATTGTTAATGGGAACCTGATATAGAGTTTCATTCAAATCCAGTTCAAGAGACAAAATATCCCTCCTCTACAAAATTAGTAACACGTCCAAAGTTTTATTTTTGGGACTTTTGGTATAATATGGTAGGTGAAGAAGAGGCAGGAGTCGTCAAGAAAGAAACTATCACATTTTATTTCCCAATAAGAACTCCTCAGGACTTGGCACAAATGAAGAATATTTCCCTCTCAATGTTTCCAAACTTCAATGGAATGGAAAGTGCATAACCATGCATGTTTCTTTTCAAATCGATGTCCTCTACAGAAGCCATGATTATGTCATAGATGCTCATAAATTAAAATTGTTCCCTAACACATTGAAAAACTCAACACTTCACTAGTATATGGGACTTGGTGGAGACAGTATTGGAACATGGGCAGAAATGAAAGAAGTGTTCCTAAATCAATATCAAGATTAATGCAAGGGTAAGGATCGTAAATAAGTATGCAACATCCCCTTCACCCAATCCAACCAACGGGAGGGGACATTAACTGATTTTGGGCTCTCGAACTTCACCACATAACCAATTACGATTTCATAATTTGTAAAATATGTGTGCAGATGAAAAATGAAAACACACAGCATAAATAAACTTGATCCACACACACACAGAGCATGCATTTATCAACATAATCATCACAGGAATCAAATAAAAACATTTTGGATTCAAATGCATCAGAATACTTATCTTTATCCAATGCATATCCAACCAACTGCCTATGTAAGAGCGATTTTCCACCCAACCATAGGCACTCTATCCGGCATATATTGTTTAAGGTGATAGGCCACCCCCAAGATGGGCTATGAGGCCAATGGGGCAAAGGAAACACATACATGATTCTATTTCTCAGCCCACAACCCATTCTTCTCTCTATGCTTAGCCAAATGCTCACATAGAGCTCTATAGGGATCTCACTCAGCCCTCACATCCTTGACTTCAACAATACCTTCCCCACACAACACCCTTTTGTGCTCAGGCATCCCCTTCACCAATCCATGGTTCTCTCGGGTGATCCATCTTGCTGGGTACTTCCAGTGTGTGCATAGAAGAAGAGAAACCTGCTATATGATGTTGGAGAACCATCTGTAGCCTTAATCCATGGCTTCTCAAGGATCTATGAGCAACAAAAATCAATGGGTAAGGGTTCCTAGCTTTCCCAACCTCTCTGCTCACCTACAACCATCTATTTTCCCTTCCAAAACTACAGCTCTCTCTCCAAATTCGAATTTATGGGTTAAAAACAGTCTGGTAAGGTCATGAACAACAATGGAGAGTTATGCATAGTGTAAATCTGCATAAAATAATGAAAGAATGAGGGTTGACTCCAAGGGGTATGAGATAATGGTGAAAAGACACCCGACATAGCTTATGATAGTAGAAGAAAGGAATCCTAGCAGCTGCAGACTGACTTATAACATGATAGAATTGTCACAAAAGTGTAGTCAGACCCATGCTTCAATAATTGCATGAGGTGAATTTTCCCACCAACCTCACACATGCATTCAATGATTGGAAAATAGTCAAAAAGGAGATAATTGGCTTATTCAAATCACATGAAAGAATTTGGGTGAGTTCTAAGGTTGACACTGTTATACCTCAAACTGTCACTCTATACACCATTGAAAACCTTCATGCCATACCACCATGAATAACATTATGTTTATACCTTCTAGGAGTGTTGAGACACCATCCTCATCATGTTGGTCCCCTCCCTAGTCCTACTTGGAGGAAAATCCAACTCTTGAGGGTTGAATGCCACTTCACCAAGCACATATTAGAGGTATTTTAGCACCTTGATAATGGTGCAAGGCGCAAAATTACAACATTTTCATACTTTGCTCAGTCCTAAGGGCGCGAAAATCCCTGAAATAACCCTTTTCCTTGGTTTTGGACCTTGAATCCCAAGGAGATCTTTATGGGATAGGGATTACCTTCGAATCTCATCTCACCCTTCTTCCTTGGTATGATTCAACTCCTTGATCCATCTTTTACTCACCTAGATCCATCATTTTCTCCTAGTGGTTGGCCTCCCAAATCCTATAAGAAGGAGGTCATCCATGAGCTAAAGGGAGAACTTTGGAGGCATCAAACCTATGATCTTAGGAGTCTTGCAGAGGTAGCAACAGAGATATTGGAGGATGATCATGCTACAACAATATCAGGTATAATCCACTTTGATGTACATGTCTTCATGGCTTTCCATTAATATAACTTAGCCTATTCCTCCCACTTTCATGTTGTTATGATGAATGTATGAAATTATCTCTAATTTCATAGTTAGATCTTTGTTTATATGCATATTGCTTTGGAGAATGTGTTGTCTTCTTTTTTAAAACAGATCCACGAGCTTGTGACCAAAGTTGGAGCTAGAGTAACAGAAATATATCAAGGGCAACCATCAAAGCAAGGTACGTCATCTACCTGCTTCATTTTTCCATAGCTTGCAAATTGTTGTTTGAACTAGATCTAGGAGGATTTTAGTGTCTATTTGTTTTGTTTCTGACATAGATTGAACATTTAGAAACTTAGTTTAGTCTATGAGAGGGTTTAACTATCTGTAGGAGGAATTCTCTAACACAAAAATTAGGGACTTTCCCATGTTTAATTTTCCATCAAATCTTTAAGATTTGATCTCCTACCTCTGCAAATTACTTAGTTTTGACCTTTATTGTCATCCTAGTCTTCATTTTTGGGCTCTCTGGGTCTCAAGAAATTTAGATCTTGATCATTTTTATCTCAGATATTCGCCCTTGCCTCCCTACAGCATATTTTCGCGCCCCCTCTATTCATTCCAGAGCGAAAATTCTCAAATTTCCGCGCCCCCGCAATAGAACAGAGCGCAGAAATACCTTATTTGTGTGCCTGTGTGGTCTGCCAAGGAGCAAAAAATTCCCTGTAACTCACAGTGAGGCTCAATTTTTCATCTAATTGGAGTTTGGTTTTGGTTTTGGTTTTTGGTTTGTTTTCTTCCATCTGATCTTGGTCAGTTCTGTGCGATTCCACACTGATTTCTACATTTTGGTTTTTCTTTTAAGCCCTCATTTGGATTGTAGAGTGAATTTGCAAATGTTACAAGTGTGTTGAAGATTGGAGGACTGTCATAGACACCCCTATCCTCTCATCACTTTCTTTAACCTCTGAATTTGGTCTGATAACTCACAAACTCCTCTACCCCTAATTTGAAGGCCTAAAGACTTGTTTGGTTTGTTTGATTTTTTATTTATACAATTTGGATTTCTTGAGTGAAAGTGACAAGAAGGAGAATATCTTTTATTTGGATTCTTTATTTCAATATTGCAAAATTCATCTGGTTTCTTACATTTTCTTAAAATCAAGAAAATTATTCTATATTTATTTTGCATACTTGAAGAAGATCATTGGAAATTTACTACTTATTGAAGAATCTATGCATTTTTTAGTTCTTGAAATTTTCTTGGAAACTTTTCACAACCTTTTTCCCTCTTCACTTAATGTTAAAACATTTTTTTGCAATTAAAGAATCTTTCTTCCCTTTACTTGTCATTTTTAGGTTCATTTGAAGCAGAACAGAAAACGAAAAAAAAAAAAATTTGGATGTATTTGGTGTGAAAGAGTGTTTCATAATTTGTTTTGGCACATAAATTGAAAATAAAAACAAAAAGAATGTATTTTTATTTCTCAAAAAGTTGCATTTGTGTCTCTTACATTTGGGAATGAAAAAGAACTCTCCCTCCCGTAGCTAGAAGTTCATCGAAAGAAAAAAGACTTACATAGATTCATCCATATTTGCATGCTTTGAGTCAAGTCTACACATCACCAAGTTGCACTTATGCTCCCCTTGAGTAAAGAAACAAGCCTTTAAAATTAACACCCTAACTAAACATACATTAGCCTCATTTGAGGACATAAAGAGAACTGTGTAGTTAGGTAGGGAATCGGGGATAGGAATCCAAATAATTCCCCCTTGTCATATTACATCTAAGACATAGTTTTTTTCTCTTAGGGTGCTAAAATCCTCTTGTATTTGTTGACACAGTTATACACCAATTTGTTGGGGGGCCTCTCGTTCCATGGGGGTAAGTAGCGAGGACTGGTTCCAGATGGACTTTGTGGAATACCGCACTCCACTTAGCGCCTAAGGACATCAATCCATTGTCTTCCTTGTATTTTTTGGCCTCCATACTGGTTTTACAAGGGCCAAAAGGTAGAAGCTCCAGTAAACCTTCCCAAATGTGTCATGAATGAGGTATCCTAGTGACCATCCTTCTAGGGATATTTTACCCAAGATCCCTTTCGGTAGAGGGATATCCCTTCATATATATTGGTATCTCATTTTGTATTGTTCGACTTGGATTTCATCACCTTGCGGAGGATACGATCTGCTGAGGTCTCTGGATCTTCGATCGTAGGATTGCTTTCGCTCATACCTTGTATAGGGTCCTTTTAGTTTTTAATGTTGCTTGTTGCATCTTTGGTCTCTTTTTTATTACTCGCGTATTGTGGCATCGGTAACAGTAAAGTTTTTTTAGCTTTCTTTTTGGCCTATGTGCCTCTCTTTTTCTTCTAGCTGCCTTTTGCATGCTCGATTTCTTGAGGGTTTTTGAGTTCTTTTAGCATGGTATCACAAACTTCTACACCACCAAAAATTAGTGTAGCACCAGAAGTCAGTGAAACATTAGAAATCAATGTAGCACCTGAGACTAGTGTTATGCCAGAACATGTTGTCACACCAAAAGTCGATGTCGTGCCTGAAGTTAGTATTACTCCACAAACTAACATAGCACAGGAGATGCCGTCACAAATTGATCTTCTCGAAGGATATATTGAAATTATTGAAGAATTTGATGCTTTCCCTTTACGACTATTCAATTAGCTACAAATTTTAATCAACCATTAGTATAGTTGGTCACACCTCTTGTTATTCCTAATACCTCTATTACGCCCAGCTACCAATCTGAATATTCTAATGGGAGAACATTCATAATTCCAACCCCTGAACTTCCTATGGGTTACGAAATTATGGCATCCATACGAGCAGAACTCGCTAGTTTAGCTTGCGAACGTGAGGCAACGGATAGGTTTAAACGTGAAGCCGTACAAATGATGGTTCCCCTAAACTTCGAATTTCTACCATCTACATCTGAGGTGGTAAACCCTTATGATTCAAGATCTCCCCAATCCAATTCTCACGATATGACCTATGGTATCTCATTTGAAGGTAGATCTTCTCCTACAGATTGGATCTATTCCTAATCTCTACACGATGACTCGGGAATGGAAAACCTTTTTGATCCATCTTCATCATTATGGAACATGACTTTGGGCCAAGCCCTCAATGATTTTCGCACTTCTTCAGCACCTATGCAGTTATCTCCATAAATTCCCCTTAGACCTTTCCCACTTATCCTACCAAGTGAAATTCGTGGTCGCTCTTTAGGGGAAGTTCCTAATCTGAGGGAAAACCATAACATCCCTATGTTACCTGTATCATCTGGAATTGTTGAAAATTCATCCCCACAAGTTGGCACCACTATTGCAGCCACTCAATATGCACACTCCACCTCTCCTAATGTTTATGTTGGAATACCATCTATTCCTACTGTTGGAATGTCGGTTGTGACTTAAAGTCAATCTTCAGCCATGATTTATACCATTTCTAGAGGCAACCCTTTAATTGGTACCCCAAGTGGGCCCATTGGAAAACCTCCTCCAAGACCATCTACTTCATGGGAACAAAAAGTACCACCTACTAGGGGGGAACATACAGCAGGTAACCAGAATCCTTCTGGCGGGTACATCCTCCTACATCGCCTCTTAATCAAGGCGCAACAAACAATCAATGGGTTCCACCTCCTCAGACGCCTCCCCTTACTCAACATATGGGAAACCCCCCAGCCAAGGATTTGTAAACAATACATGCATCCCACCACCCCCTATATCTATGGCATTTAACCCCACAATGCGGAACTTCCAACAACTAGTATATAACACGATTTTGAATCAACTAGTAAATCCTATGATTCCCAACCAACGACCAATATATAACACGATTCTGAATCAGCTGGTAAATCCTATGATTCCCAACCAACAACTGGTAAACCCCATGGTCCCTAAAACACAAAACTTCCAACAGTACCCCGTGGGCAACACATATGGGTATAATATGCCACAATTTGTAGTGCAGGGCCCTACCAGCATCCTAGCACCCTATCAATACTATTCTTACCCGCAACCAAATAGACAAATTCCCTTCCTAGAAACATTGGACCAGCCCAATTTGTCAATATTGATAAACGATCCCATTTGGCATGAACCACATAGGCCACCTATTCCCGCCAAATTACCATCGGATATCCCAAAATTCAATGCAAAACCAAGGGAAGACCCCAAAAATCACGTTATGACATTCCATATTTAGTGTTCTTCGAACTCATTGATGGATGATTCCATACGATTGCGGCTCTTCCAACGTACACTCACTCGGATGGAAGCTAAATGGTATATAGAGCTGCCACAACACTCTTTCCGAGATTTCAACTCCATTGCAATGTAGTTTTTTACGCATTTTCAGCTTCCCATTTGATATGAAA
>BSBM01000625.1:11320000-11420000 GCA_027924585.1 Larix kaempferi | reverse complement strand
CAGAAGTCTTCAATACTAGAGCTGGATCATTGTCACTGCTACTGCTATCTCAATCAATCTCCAATATACTCGTCATAGGAAGTTCTATAGATCCATCCCTTTTTCATGTTGGATGTAGTCCTAGCCTCCATGTAGGTCTTCATCATATCTGTGAGCAAGCCATCAAGTAAGTACACCTCAGGACTAATTACACTACCTCTACAAAACCTGCAAGATCTCCTAGGACTGATTACACTGCCTCTGCAAAACCTGCAAGAGCATCTTAGGACCGATTATATGCCTCTGCAAAACCTGTGTACTATACTATCACCTCATCGTCTTCAGATCACCGTCATTGTCCACGAAGCACAACCCAAATGCACATCACATAGCACTTACATTCACCAGCATGGGAAGACACACTTCAACCATCCGTGAAAGGCTCAGCACTTATATCTACGCCATGGGAAGACACACTTCAACCATGCGAGAATGGCATCGCACTTATATCCATAGCCATGGGAAGACACACTTCAACCATCCTAGGAATGGAACAACACTTATATCATAGCCATGGGAAGACACACTTCAACCATGCTAGGAATGGCACAACACTTATATCGTAGCCATGGGAAGACACACTTCAACCATGCTAGGAATGGCACAACACTTATATCTCATCCATGAGAAGACACACTTCAACCATGCTCGAATGGCACAGCTCTTAAATCAACGACCATGGGAAGACACACTTCAACCATGTCGAAATGGCCCCAACCCTTATATCTGAACCATGGGAGGACACACCTACCACCATGTGAGAATGGCTCATGTGCATCTATGTCTCTAGACTCATCACTTCCCCTTGGAAGGAATCTCGATCTGAAGTACACCAAGCCTCTCTCTAAAGTACTCAAAATTCACTCTGGCCAGTGGATTGGTCAACACATCGGCTATCTGCTCGTCCATCGCAACATACAAAAGATTCACTGCTCCTGTTTGCACCATATCCCTGATATAGTGATACTTGATCTCAATGTGCTTCGACTTGTTCATGAGCACTGGGTTCTCCGACAACATAACACAACTCTGGTTGTCGAAGTAGCATCCAACAAGAGATCAAATAACTCAGACAATAGCTTCTTAAGCCATACTGCCTCACAATTGGCTGAACAAGCTGCGACATACTCTGATTCGGCTATACTCAGTGCTACGCAGGACTGCTTCCTGCTAAACCATGAGATCACACATGATCTCATACTGAAGAAGCACTTCGAAGTGCTCTTCCTATCTGCAGCACTACCTTCCCAATCTAAATCAACATAACCCTCTAGGTTAACCTTTTGATTCGCATCATACTTGAGCCCATAATCAACTGTACCCTTCAGGTACCTTAGAATATGCTTTATAGCAATCAGGTGAACATGTCTAGGATCTGTTAGGAACTAGCTCAAGGTGTTCACCGTAAATCAAATATTTGGTCTCGTGTTCATCAGGTACATCAAGGACCCAATCATCTGATGATAAACCGTGACATCAACCGGATCAGATGAAGCATGACACAGTAGCTTCAGGTTCGATGCCATAGGTGTGGCCATGGCCTTGCAGTCCATCATCCCGAACCTCTTCAAGATCTCTACTACATACTTCCCTTGTCCAAGGAAGTTTCCATCTACACTCTGCCACACCTCCATGCCTAGAAAGTAATGCATCATCCTGATCATCATCATAGCATCGTCGTGATGCATATCATCCAGAGTATCATCCTGATACTCATCACACATGATCATCCTGATTATCGTCATTGCATCGCCCCGATGCATATACATATACATGATCCAACTGATCATACAAAGCATCCAACTGATCATACAAAGCATCCAACTGATGCATATCCAAAGCAGTAACTGGAGCATTGTCCTGATGCTCATCACACAGCGTTTACATCCACAGCCAAGGGAAGGATCCTCCTCTCACCATGCTTGGAATGGCTCCTGCAAATGTGTCCCATCACTTCTTCCTCGAAGTATCTTCAATAGATAGTTTTCTTTGAACTTTGTTGCTGGAACAAATGTTGTAGTCCTTCTTTTGTAGGTACACTGTCTTTCCTACAAGACAAGTTCAATTGCATGATTAGAAACATCTTATATATTTCAGAACAAATTCTTACTCATAAATACATATGTCATACAGTCATGCAATTATCTTAGCCAATGCTTCAATACAACATTTATCCATATTTTGTAACTTTCTAGATGCCTTCCATCTCTACCAGAACATTTTTAAGAGTGTGCACAACTCCCAACATGTCAGCAAAGATGTTTCATTCTAGATAAGTAGCAATGGAATGTTGTACAGTACCATAGGCCACTTACCCATTACTATATTAGTAGTAACTTGTTCATTAATGCAACCTTTTATAAAATGCATAATATACATCCTAAATCTAGGAACATGTACATGACTGAACAACATCATTTAAGTAATCATATATATAACAATTCAAATACTTATCTTTGTTTAGTTGTAGGGTGGACTCCCTCTCAATCTTTGCTTCCTTGCAGGAACTACTGGAGTGTGCTCCCTCTTGATCTTTGCTTCCTGGATTACCTGTCCTTGAAATTATATTCATCCTGGACCACTATGCATGCTTAAGTGTGCACTAGTGTCATCCTCAAGATCTCATACACGATCATACATCCATTAGTATAATCTCAATACTATCAAAACATTATGATCCTAAATAAACTTAACATGTATGGTCATGATTATTTCACACATAGGTAATTTGTCACAAGCATTAGTATTCAAGGTTTCAGGGAGGACTTCTATTACTTATGCATATTCTTATTGACCATAGGACTCTTCTGGTTAGTCTTATCATCAATCAAACTAAGAAACATAATATGCATAAACTGTTGATTACTTAAACTTCTAACTTCAAGAATAATCATTCATACAAAAGTATAAGATCCTAACACAAGGTAGGATTCTAACTTGATATAGGAAAAACATACTTGGAATATCATGTTGGCTAGTTATGTCTAACATACCCAAACAATGTCTTCTTGTTCTCTTCAATGACTTGTGCTTAGTAACCTGCATAACTCATAAGTTAACCATTGTAGAAACAAATAATACATACCTCGTAAGTGGAGCTTCTATGTGATCCATGATCCTTTGTCTTCATGTCACCATGGTCATATGTTCTTGATCTAGAACTTGATTTGCACCTTTCATGTTAGCGGACAACATCAACCTCATACAACACCATAGTGAATTAGTACAATCATAAGTGTCATAACCCTAATCAATGAATGTCTTCTATCATTCACATGCATTCATACTTTTACTAGGGTGATGAGACAAGTCTAAGATTAATCAAGATTGTACTAACCTCCATAATATGAATACAAACATATCATAAACTCAATCATGAACAAATTTCAAAACATACCTGTATCTCTTCAATTCATACCTATCGGGATTGCTTGTAGCCTTCTCATGTAAAGCCTTAGCCTCATCTCCCTCTAGAACTGGAACTTCTTCACTTATGCAGGTGTCCAATTCATTATTTTCTAGGATTAACCCAATCCACTTTGATTTGCTAAGACTGGATCTGGAGTTGGATTAGGGTTTGTCAGAGAAACCCTAAAAATTCAAATTTTGAATTTCAAACTTTTGAATGGATGGAAAGATGTGCCTTGCTGAACTGATCAAGCTGGTATAATTCAATTTTGAAAACTACAAAATTTGATCCCTAAAAATTGCCTTTGAAACTTCTAGATTCACTGGACAGGACCTCGAACTAGGGTTTGATAAAGCCCACCCTTTTTCCCAACCAAAAGGTTCGATCCAAAGCTCTAAACTTCAATCTTTCTGAGGAGCTTCTAGCCATGGTCGCGGACTTCAAAAATTCCAACTTTTGCAGAAGCCCTAACTTTCAATCTTTCTAATCAAAATCCCAAACTAGGGTTTGATCAAGCTCGACCTTCTTCCCAACCAAAAAATTCGATATTTGTCTTTAAATTTTGATTTTGATGAAGAGAATTCAGCCGTGGTCTCCGATTTCAAAAATTCCAACTTTCTCCAAAGCCCTAAATTCCCGTAGCAGTGACAGGCCAAGAATGAACGTGCTCAGAATCCAAATCTGTTTTGACAGACATATGCACCTGATTGTTTCTGGTGCATCTCTTAAATTAAGAATCCACAGGGTCTGAAACTTTGGCCTATGGTAGCCTGACATGTCATCTTTCCATCCCCATAGGTCTGACCTCAATTGGATTCTCTGAGAGAGAGTTATTCCAAGTGTCTCAACGTGACATGTTTATGGGATAAAAAAGGAGAGCGAACTTGTACGGCATTCTACGTGTCACTGGTTCAATTTCGACCTCTGAAAAACTTACCCGAGAAACTACAGTCCGTGCTCTTACTGTCACTTTTTACAGAATTTCATTTGGAGCTTCCTAGCCCAAGTTATGACCTTTTTTCCTAGGTCACATGTTTATGACTGAGATCTGGAAGAGGCAGAAACCCTAGATTGTACTGATCATAAAACACAAAGTACAATGAATCAAATGTTGTTCTTTGGACAAAAAGTACATGGGGTTGTTATCTACGACCTGTAAAAGTTTAAGATCCTGAACCTTCTCCAAAATGGATTTATAGCGAAAGTGCTACAATGACTGGTTTTTTCTATATCAAGCCCTAGCTTGCAATTTGTCGCAAGTGCAACAAGTCTCATAAATGCCATACCATGCCTTCCTTCAGGATAGCTCTGATTCCATGTTAGTTTTTTATCATTTAATTCATTCTAATCTAGGATCTTAACTGAAAGAACAACATGTACGACATATCAAGCATAAGAGACAAGAGACAAGAGACACAAAACATTTCACCGGGGAAAACCAAGAAGGTGAAAAACCCTGCAACTTCCTTAGAGATAGAATAAGCATCAATACAAGGATCACCATGATCAAACCCAAGAGATAGATATCTTCAGCAGCATGCTCCTCCTCCACTTGTGCGCATCCTCCTCTTCTCTCACTAATGTGAAGTGAGTGAATAATAGAATGTGTAAAATGAGAGAGACACACTCTCTATTTGTAAACTAACTCACTTGACCTTTACTCAACTAGGTCAGCCCCAACTTAACCACTTAACATAATTCTGACTGGGCCGACCCCCACTAGGGTGGTCTAATAACCCTTTGACCCACACAACTCATACAGGGCTGACCCCAACAAGGTGGTCTAATAACCCATCAAATATAAGTTACGACACTTACAATATAGCTTGTGACACATGCAAGTACAACTAACGACACTTCCAATCAGAGGAATAATACATCTCCGTTGGGGATACAATAAAGTACACATACAATATACAAGTGAATATCTTCCGAAGTTACAAATACATCAACACCTCATCCTCATCCTCATCATCCTCATCATCATCATCATCATCATTGTTAGCACTCCATAAAATTTTGTGCGTAAATTGTCTTCTGGCAACATTGATGGTGCAAAATAGATCAGTTTGTATGATAGAGGTTTCAAAATTGGCCAAGAAGAAGCATTTTGTCCTCGGGTGTACGACACCAAAGTTGTAAAAGGAAGCAGTGGTTTTATATGTTTGAAAACTTAGCCTTTTGAAATTTTATAAAAGACCTAGAAGATTTTTTAACCTAAAACAAAAGAAGAAAGGTTTTTAATTGTTTATAAAGAGGGATTTAACCTAAGTTGGAAAAGAGTTCCATTTATTGGCCAAAGTTGGAGGCTTTAATTTTTATCAATAGTAGCATTGATGTCTATAATAGACTAGGTTTCGGCTTTATGAGAGAAATTAGGTTCTTATGAATATATTAAAATTTGAACAAAAAGTTTATATGCCCAGGATCGAAGACTTGTCATGTGACCAAGAGCCGAGCCGAGGGCTCACATAGCCTCCACATTCCAAACACCATGGACGAGAGCCTCCCTCTCTTTTCTTACCTAATATATATATGAGAAGCAAAAGGGTATATAAAGAAAGAGGGCAGTTTGTTTCTATTGCATGTGGGATAAAGGATGAGATTAGAAACATGTATAAAAACGCATTGAAGCCAAACATGGCACACCTGGGTGTTTCTTCAAGTTTAAATGTCATGCGAAAGTGAGATCGTGGCAAATTTATATATGCAGGTTCGAATTATTTATGCACCCTATGGAATGGAGTCCAAGTCCACTGAAGATATCTATAAGGCACTTGATTGATGGGCGTGCAAGTGCCGGTGCAAGTGTTGATTCTGCCTAACAAAACTTGGCTGCCACATTTGTGAACGCATTTGTAAATGATGGATCTAGTCTAGACAAATTAATGATAGCTGCTACAGAATCATCAAGTGGTAACAACATAGGAAATCGGCTTTTTAAAACAAAGAACATGAAAAAAAAAAAACCAGTGCGGCAGCCAGTTTGGGTTTGATTCTCCTTTGGGATGTGGATGCTGGCCTTACACAAATAGACAAGTATTTCAGTAGCAATGATAATCATGCGATTATTGGAGCCATGCCTCTAGTCGGTATTGTAAATTGTGGCATCCAAAATGAATGTGATCCTGCATACGCATTTCTTGCAGAGTATGTCAGTAAGGATGAGTCAAACATCCGAATTTGAGCGATTATGGGCCTTGGTTTGCATATGCTGGTTCTCAAAAAAATGAAGTATTTCGACTTTTATCTCCTGTTTTAACAGACTCGAAAATTCCAATAGATGTGATTGCGTTCACTGCAATATCTCTGGGGTTGATCTATGTTGGATCTTGCAATGATGAGGTGGCTCAGTCAATTATTATTGCCTTGATGGAAAGAAATGACTCTGAGCTAAGAGAGCCACTTACTCGATTTCTCTGCTTAGGCCTTGACCTCTTATATCTTGAAAAGCAAGAAAAAGTTGATGCAACTTTGGAAGTAGCAAAAACATTCAATAAGAAAATATCAAGATATTGTCAAATTACACTAGAGTCCTGTGCGTATGCTGGGACTGGAAATGTTCTTAAGGTACAAAGTCTTCTTGGTCTCTACGTGGAACATCTTGAGAAGGGTGAGAGTCATCAGGCACCGAATTTTGCATCACAAATGAAGAAAGAAGATTGAAAATACAGCAGAACTGTCCTCAGATATCTCTCGTTGTACCTTGTTTTCTTTATATGAGAAAAGCAATAGTTCGTAGGCTTTCCGCAGCAACAACTTGCATGGAGAAGTAATGAAAAGAGTGGTCGCAGAACAAAAACCACCATCACACGTGCCCACTATTGATACATTCGCATATGGAAAAGCGGTATTGCAAACCACTTAGAAAGCTATGCGGAAACAGCCTACGTGGCACCCAAAAGTATTCTCTATTTATTGGTGAAACTCATCATTTTATTTGTTTTGAGAAATTGAACAGAGGAAATAAAAAACATAAGATAAGCTAAGGCATAAACCCTAACGCCGGATGGAAATACCATTTTTTCCAATCAACGATTGGAAAAGGTTTGACATTTTGCATTTTAAAAGAAAGTTGTTGCCGCAATTTCTTTGGGAAACAAAAAACAGCCATCTACAAGCCCGTCACCAAAATACTTGACAGGTGGAAAAGAAAGATATTTGAAGTCCTGGAATCAACAGGTTAAAGAAAATTACAAAAAATTTCTTTATATTTCTTCATTCAAAAACAATTTTGTAACCTCTCCAGATTTGTTTTATTCGTAAAAAATTGTTAGAAACTATTTTTAGACAAATACAGTTAGGGTTTGCTCGGGGAGCAATTTTTGTATAAAATATGCATTTTGCAATGTAAAGGGAGGAATTTTTCAGGAATGAGAAAAAACCGTTATGGGCATTTGAAGTTTATCTCATAAATGAATAAAGATTTCAGAGTTTGAGCAGATTTAAATCAAAGATTCATGCATTGTTGGTGTTTACAGTCTGTACCTTTTCTTTTCTCACTTGTGCATGTTTACCTTCCCAGTTATGCTATTCATTTTTGTCTTTTCTTCTATACTTGGACGAACGTCTAAATAAATTGGGATTCATATTGTTATGCCTCAGTTTATTGCGTTTAAGTATCCATTTGCTTCTCTAAAATCGACAATGGATTCATCCTAGTCTGATGCCCATTGATTGGTGGATTGTCTTTAATTCTTTCTTTTCGCCTGCAAAAAGCTTTGACCGTAACCTAACAATTATCTTGCCTTTGTACAAAAATTCTGTTTTTGCTGCTGATATATTATTTTTCTATTATTTGACTCCATTGCCCAATGATATTCCATTTCATGTTGTTCTAACCATATGACTAAAAAAAAATCCATAAGTTTTTACTGTTATTTTACAATTTGGCCATTGAATTTATCGTCAAGATGCTGTCGTGGTGACATTGGATGGCAGATTTGCTGAGAGAGCCCTCTCTGGCTGAAGGAGGTCAACTTTCAGTCTAAAGATTGGTTTGAGGTTACCTCGGGGTTTCCTTGATACAGCCCAAGGAAAATCTGAGTGCTAACAATCATCATCATCATCATCATCCTCATCATCATCATCATTGTCCTCCTCTTCATCATCATTTTCATCTCCCCCTTCCTCATCAACATCTCCATCATCATCATCTTGTTCATCATCGAACTGAACTGAGGAGATTCGAAACTATGACCTATGTCTAGTCCCAAGGCTACCACCTTCAAGCTTGAAGTGCAGCTGACAATGTACGACACAAGTGTAGTTTATTACCACTCTATTATTTTTTCACTGCAAATTATATGTATTCTTTAATTTCATTTGTCAACTTTATGTATCCCTCTGTATGTTTTCTTTAATTTACTTTTTCAACTTTATGTATCCCCTTGACACATGAAATTAAACAATGCGTGCAAGCTCTCTGACATGCGTGTGAGCTCCTAGAGACGTGTGCATGCATCTGTGCGTGCACGTGTGACTGGATTCAAATTTTTTTTGGCGCCCTTGCAGGTTTGGTATTAGCTTCGGATTGCCAAACCTTGAGGCTCGGTCTGATTTGGTCTAATTTGTGGCAGAACACATCAATTTCTGTAACTTGATGTTTTTCACGCCTAGTTCTGCATATGCTCCACTTGTGCACTACTGATGAATTTGTACACACTTGTCGAGCTCTATGTGCAGATTCTAATTATATATTTTTTGAATAGGTCTATCATTTTTTTCTATTTCTAATTCATTTTTAACTACACTCATGTCAAATTTGTAAAAAACATAGGTCGTTTATTTGGCCTATAACTTTTGATTGGCTTACCTATTTTGAGAACGGAAAAGAACCCACATAAGAGTACAAGAATACCTACAAGCTAAAAAAAAAAAGTTTTTTGTGTGTGTTCAGACCATGATATGGTGGCCCAACACTTGACCATGTCGTTTTAGGGCTTCATTGACTTTCATAATTTAAAAAATATATAAAATTAACTTTTAAAATTTTGGAAAAATAACGCCACACAAGATTTGTCTATTGCCTACGCCTCTACATATTTTTTTCCTCATAAATTGACAATATACATAACAAACGTGTGGCTCAATTAAAACATGTGCATTATGTCTTAGAGAAAAAATAACATACCAATCTTAAAATAATGACATTTTGGGGTCGTTATACCACGTTTCCATAAATAAAAGTTATATATTCCGGAAGGTCATCCGTCATTCTATGTTTCATCTTCTTACACCTAATTCGAAAAAGTTTTGTAGGTACCTCTAATAATTCATTTTAATGATAATATTTTTGTTTTTCCAACATATCATTGCAATTACGTGTCATAATTGGGTATCATTACCTTGCACCAGCCCACATCACAATGCAACATAACCCTTGATAAACGTCACAATGTGACATAGCCCCTCATGAATGTCGAATTTCAAATTATTAATGTGTCACACTTTGGCATTGTTGGTGTATATCAAATTTTAATCCTTAATGAATGTCAAAATGGGAGATAACCCTTTGTCATATTAGTCATATAACCTTTGATCAATGTCAAAATGCGACATAACCATTGATGAACGTTGAAATGCAACATATCACTCGATATACATCACAATGTGACATTTCCCTTGATGAATGTCGAATGTCACATTATTAATGTGTCACATCTTGGGCATTGTCAATGTATACCCTTATGTCAAATTAGACAACCATTTATCAATGTCGTAATACGGCATAACCCTTGAAGAATGTCACAATGTAAAATAACCCTTAATAAACATCAAAATGTGACATGACCCTTGATGAATGTCACAATGCAACATAACCTTAATAAACATCAGAATGCAACATGACCCTTGGTGAATGTCACAATGCAACATAACCATCATAAACCTTAAAATGTAACATAATCCTTGATGAATGTTGAATGTCACATTCATGAAGATGCAACATAACCCTTGATGAATGTCACAATGCGACATAATCATTAAGTAGCTTAAAAAGTTGACATAAGTGATGGAACATTAAAATAGGCATTTAATCAATGATCTCTATGTTAAATGATACATAACCCTTAAGAAATGCACCCCTTGAAAAATTGTTGCAATTCTGCATACATAATCCTTAGTGAACATCGCAATGGGACATAGTCATTTCAATATTACATACATAATCTTTAGTGAACATAATGCTTAGTGAATATTACAATGCGACATAACCATTTAGATTTTTATATTATTAACAAAAAATAAATTTATAGATATTTTTATTAAGATGGTCATTTTAATAAAATTTTAAATTACATAGATAAAATTATAATTAAAAAATAAATAAAATTTACACATTACTATAGCTTAGATTAAAATTTTCTATAAACAATAACATAAATAAAAAAAATGAAAAATTTGATTTCAGAAAACATTATTCAATATCATTAGTTTACTAAGTTCTTAATGATAGTTAATTGGATAAATTCATATATATATATATATATAAGATTCTTTTTACATAATGTCAAAATAACATTCTTTAGTAAATATATAGATATAATTTAAATATATGAAATTTTTTACATATTGTCAAAATGACATTCTTTAATATATATATATAAATTTTCTCATAATATATAATGATATACTAAATTTTTCTTTAACATTTTCTAAAATTAGTTAATTTATACAAACATTCTTTAAAATTAAATGAATTTTAAAATGTATTTAAATACATGACACTCTTCTTATAACTCAAATTAGATTTAGTAAATGAGAATGAAATCATTTTCATTTTCATACTTAAACACACTTAGTGTTAAGAATATATTGAACAATACTAAACATACTTAATGTTAAGGATTGCTTAACATTTATATAAACACTTTATTATTAAACGAATCTTTATAAATATAACTTATTGTAATAATGATGTTTACCTTAAATATTACATCTAATTATTAAAAATTTCAAAGTCAATTATATAATGTAGTCTAATGATGTTCTCCTTATATTACATCTAATTATTAAAAATTTCAAAGTCAATTATATAATGTAGTCTAATGATGTTCTCCTTATATTACATTTAATTATTAAAAAATTTCAAATTCTACGACTTTTATATAAAATTTACAATTGAATTGAATTGTATGTATAAAATTTCAAAGTCTACGATTTTTATATAAAATTTACAATTGAATTGGATTGTATGTATAAAATTTCAAATTCTAAGACTTTTATATAAAAATTACAATTGAATTGAATTGTATGTATAGTACATTTTGTAATATAATTATTCTCTAGTAAAATACAATTTAATTATAATTATAAATTTTAAAGATAATATACAAAATTACAAATATTTACCTCAAAGATAAACTTATATATATATATATATATATAAATGATAAATTATCACAATATTGTAAAATGATAAGTGATCAATATTAAATATTGTAAAATGTTAACAACAATTTATAAAATTTATCAATAATAATAAAATATAACAATAATATTACATACATTTTAAAAACACAAATAATTTAAACATTTCATTGTTAGGCTCTATCAAGTGCAGAGAGGGATCAAATCTCCTCAGGTGCAAAGCTCTCCTTAAATAGCTCCTTGAGTGCAATACCTGAGCCACCTAATCCTTACTACTCCACAAACACTCCACAAACACTCTAAAGTCTCATATTTACTTTTTACTTTGTATTAAAAGTAAAAAGCAAAGTTGTAGTTTAAGTCTCATATTTACTTTTTACTTTGTATTATTCTTTTTTGTTTATGGCTGACATAATATTTACCACCCAATCCTAAGCTCTAAAGTCTCCAGTTTAAGTCTCATATTTACTTTTTACTTTGTATTATTCTTTTTTGTTTATGGCCGACATAAAATTTATTATTTTTTACTTTGTATTATTCTTTTTTGTTTACTTTGTATTATTTTGTTACTTGACAAACTCGACAAACACTTGACACCTGTTACAAGATCTCCCTCTTACAGGACTGTAGAGTGCCTCTCGGCAGGCACAATAACCAACATAGATCCAAATCCTCGCGCGTTGAGAGGGATCAAATCTCCTCGTGCAAACCTCTCATTGAATAGTGCAATACCTGAGCTACCTAATCCTAAGCTCTAAAGTCTCTAGCTTAAGTCTCATATTTACTTTTTACTTTGTATTGTTCATTTTTGTTTATGGTCGACATAATCTTTATTATTTTTTACTTTGTATTATTGTTTTTTGTTTACTTTGTATTATTGTTTTTTGTTTACTTTGTATTATTTTGTTAATCGACAAACACTATAAAATCTCATATTTACTTTTTACTTTTTATTAAAAGTAAAAAGTAAAGTCTCTAGTTTAAGTTTCATATTTACTTTTTACTTTGTATTATTCCTTTTTGTTTATGGCTAACATAATATTTATCACCTAATCCTAAGCTCTAAACTCTCTAGTTTAAGTCTCATATTTATTTTTTACTTTGTATTATTCTTTTTTTGTTTATGGCGGACATAATATTTATTACTTTTTATTTTGTATTATTCTTTTTTGTTTACTTTGTATTATTTTGTTTATGGCAGACAATATCCACAAACACTCGACTTACAAGATCTCGGGACAAACACTAGACTTACAAGATCTCCCTCATACAAATGTTATTTATGGCCGACAATATCGACAAACACTCGACTAACAAGATCTCCCCCATACTGGACTGTAGAGTAAGCTAAAGAGAGAGATCCACGGATTTTAAATTTGTTAATAGATCGTAAGGATTTTTAGTGTTTTAGTCGGTATATTATCTATTGAGTCTGTTATATCATTTTGATATATTTCTAGTTCAATTTGGTGTGTTATATATCATTTTTAATATATTTCTTGACTATTTTGGTTAAGCAAATTGGTATTTAATTTTCAGTTCCATTTGAAAATCAATTCCATCATGCCAAATATTTGAATTTAAAGACATTATAAAGAATTGCAATTACTACTCAAAATTTATACTTTTTCTGTCATGCAAATCCTTCCATCATACCAAATATTTGAATTGAAAGACGTCATAAAGAATTGCACTCGGAATTTATACATTTTTTGTAATACAAATATTACGTCCAATTCTTCTTCTTCAGAGCCTTTTTGTAATACAAATATTACGCCCAATTCTTCTTCTTCAAAGCCGTATCTCATTGTTTACCGTCCATTGTACAACCGAGGTTCCTTACTGTACTAACTTCCGTAAAATTTGACTTCCCTTAACTATTCAACAGTGAAATTCTGGCCAGAATATATACGGCTTCGAAATGGATCTCTACACGTCTTGTACCACAAGAAAGATCATCTGTCTGATTGCAGCATGGATGATGCGTTGTAATATATTGCGTTGCGTGCAATAATTCTCGGTACAAAGCGGTCCTAGTCAAGGAGGAGGAAGGTCTTCTTGTTAACCCTGGACCGTGTTGCTAATGCCCATTGCTGCTTGTTATGCTGATTATTGGCAATGGCACCCGACCCATGAAAATTAGGACAACATCACAAAAACCTTCACCCCATTCCCCCTTAACCAGAGTTAAGGGAAAACATTCATTCAATATCGATTGCCGATACCGTTCTGTTGTGCAGCGCCAGTTGCATGTCTATTTTGGCCATAAGCCTACCATTTAATGAATACCAGTAGTACATTTTTTTCCGTTAAAACAAAAAAGGCGAATGACACCAAAAAGAATAAGTCACAATAAATGCTCTTCAAAGATCCTCGACATATGGATAAAAGGGTTCTTAATCCTTACTTACTGTGCCACTCGTCGAGGAACTACTGGAACAATTCTAGTTTCCTTCACCTGTGTCACACAACCAAATATAAATACATGTATAAGTAATCATGGGATTGGAGAACTCAACATTAATCGAACAAAAATATTTACGAGGAGTTGCCTCTTACACCAACTTGTCGGAGTGGCCTTATAGTACCAATGTTAACTGTATGAATATTAATGCTTTCCGAGCTGGATAAAAACCGTTGCATGGGTAGAACCCCAGTCCGAGGCAACTGAGAACGCTCGAGCTAGCAGAGAGCATAATGGCACTTTATATAACCTGCTGGAAGAACGAGTACCAAAACAATTTGAAGGCTACCCAATACACGTTACCCCGAAACCCTGGTAAAGAAATTTTCCAAACTGAAAAAGACGAACATCAAGAACTCTGCAGACAAAACGCCAGCCCCTCCCCTTTCAGGGCGGGCACGGTCAAAATGGAAATTGCTAGAAGGAAACGTCCTCGAGCTAAAATTTTTTATTCCTCAAGCGATCTGTTCCACAACCCTTGCTACAACGTTGTAGACTTGAATCTTATTCAAAGGATACAGACTATAGTTCATGCACTGCTTGCCCGACATGGATTAGTGGCCATGTTGAAGACAAATATCATGATGTCAGGTCGGCCCTCAGCCTCAATGCGTCCACTTGGGTCATGTTGGGAAACAGGCGCAACATTTTCACTGAAAGCCAAGTGACTTAACCTAACTGGTCTCTTTGGGGGCATCCGATGCAGTGAACAAAACCTCTCCAACACGCCACTCGCAGCTATGTGATAGAGAACACGCATTTGCATTCTATTCGAAAAGGTGTGGCAGCATTTTATTGGAGGAAGAAGTGGGGAATCATATCACACTTATGTGATTTTAGTTTGTTATTTTAATATATTTTATTTTAGATTAATTTAAGTGTTATTAGTTTTTTATTTTAATATATTTTAATAGTATGTATACTAATAATTAAGATTTTGTTTAGGATTTAAAAATATTTTTTTTCCTTGGAAAAAAGTGTAATTTCATTAAAGGATAATCAAATTACATATTGTATAAGAGCTTCATTGAGCTCTTTCAGAAATAAAGCTTTTCAGCTTCGAGTATCAAATAATATGCACTAATAAAAGTTTAGATCTCAAAGGATCCTGAATATTTACATCCATAGGTAGTCAAAAAATGAGTTATAAAGAGTAAACCAGTGTCCAGTAATGTAGTATAACTAGAGATAGAGCCGCTCATATATGTTGAAAATTTTGTAGATTGGGACCCTCGATAAAAGGTCTGTGATAATATTCATGGAATGTGTCATTGTGTTGCTCTGCAATCCTCCATTGTCCAAGTGGAAGTGTCAGCCCCTTTTTGGAAAGGAGATCCGCATCCACGTTCCTTTCCCTGTAAACATGTTTACAAGTGAAATTGTCAAACATTCCAGTAATTCTTATAGTGTCTTCAAGAATTGTGCTCAAGACCAAATGGTGGTAGCGCTGAATTTTGTTGATCCAATTTATGATGATCATGGAGTCTCCAAAAACTTGGAGATGAGTGCACTGTGTTTCCAAGGAAAAAAGGAGTAGGAGTTTTAGAGCATGGAGCTCTGCGTAGTTGTTTGTGCCTCTGCCCAGTCCCATGTGGATCTTATAGTAGTGTGTGGCAGTGAGGTATAATATAGCTCCTGCCCTGCATATGTTGTTTTGTGACGCATCGTCAAAGTAGGCCCAAGGTGTATTGGGGATGATGATTTCAGTAGTAGGTACACGGTGAATAGGGGTGTATTTTTCCTATGGAAAATGTGAGAGGATCAATAGGCAATGGCTAATCAAAATGGAAGAGGTGGAGTTTTTTCCACAGAAAATCAATTGGTTTCGGGCAAGCCAAATGCCCTAGATGATGATCAAGGGAAGAGCTCTGGTATATGAGGTGTCCGGGGTGTCATTCCAATGTTTCCAAGCCGCTTCAATATCTTGTCCTCTCCACTGTCCAACAACAGCATGTAAGGTTTTCAACTCCGTCTAGATGTTTACTGTGAATAAACATTCAAGAAAGAGGTGTGAGATGGTTTCATCTGCCTGTTTGTAGAGAATACACCATCCCGGACCTTCAATATGTTTTTTCTTGATACGATCCTAGGTGGGGATACGATTAGCAAGTGTACACCACATAAATAATTTAGTCTTTGAAGGGCAATTTGATTTCTAGATGGATTGCCACCACCATTTCTGTTCAACCTGTTGTTGTTTGAGTTCCATTAAGAATTTGTAACCCAATTTTGGGGCATATTTTCCATTTGAGGCTAGCATCCACTACAGTTCATCAGCATTTTCAGAGATACGAGCATGTGAGAGTCGTAGTGCATGGAGATAGTTCTCCCAATGAATGTGAAGTTCTGCAAGAAAATTAAGATCCGCTGCAGAAATCCGGCCCTGTTGCCAAACGTTAGTTGTCACAGGATCTGCAACTTGTGAAAGGTGGAAAAATCCGTTCTGTTGTAGTAGATGAATGAGTGGTGCAGGAAAGAGATAACGATTTTGACATCCAATCCATGGATCTGAGCCGATGCGAATATGAGACCCAGAACCAACTTTCCCAGCGAGTCCCTAAGTGATGAGGGGTAGTGATTCCAACACCGCATTCCATATGACAGACATCCCAGCTCTGGGTTTTGTTGGGTTTCGAATCCAATTGAGAAGTGTTGTAGGGGAAATATATTTTTGTAAGACTACCACTATCCACAGGTTTGAGGTATTGATAATTTTCCATCCAGCCTTTGCAGCTAATGAGGTGGCAAAGGTATGAATGTGTTTCAGACCCCAGCCCCCCAATGATTTCGGCAGAGCAATGCGTTCCCACTCGACCCAAGGAGTTGTAGATGTTTTCGAATGTCCAGACCAGAGGAAACGAAAACAAAGTTTCTTGGCCTTTTCCTTGATGCCCTTGGGGATCCAAGACAGTGACATCTAGTATACTAGGATGGCCTCCAAAACAAATTTAACAAGGACCAGACGTCCAGCTCTGGAAAGCCATCTATGGCTCCAGATCATTAAATGTTTTTCCAATTTTGCAATGTGCCAATTCCAATCACTCTTCTTATAGCCGTTTGGTTTCAAATGAAAACCCAGATATTTGAGGCCTTCGTCCAGGAGCAAAATGTAAAAAGGGAAGAGAGTGATATACCTGTGATGTTCAGCAACAGTCAATCCGTAGAGGGAGATGGTGGATTTGTGAACATTAATGACCATCCCAATGGCATCTTGAAAGAGAGTAAGGATATTGTTGAGATGTTCTGCATCCCCAATAGTACCATCATAGAAGATAAGTATCTCGTCTATGAATAGTAGATGTGAAAGACGAAGAGTATTGGTGACGTGTAAACCGAAAAAAGCCCCGTCGAATTGCATCTGTGATAGCACGGCTGATTCCTTTAGCCACCAAAAGGAAAAGAAGAGGGGATAAGGGGCATCCCTGCCGGAGACCTCTTTTGGCGCAGAAGAAGTGTGAAGGTGAACCATTGATGAGAACTGCAAAGGAGGCAGTGGTAATGCAGCTCATTGTCCATTTGATGAAAGCATAGTCAAATCCAAGATGTGTCATAAGCAGACGAAGATAGAGCCAGCTGACTTGGTCAAAATCCTTTGAGAGGTCAATTTTGATAACAGCACCCTTGATGCCCTTTAACTTTTGTGAGTGTAGGCCTTCCTGAAAAACCCCAATAGCTTCATGAATCTAACGACCCTCCAGAAAACCAAATTTCTCTTTAGAAATGAAGCTGGAGAGTACAGATTTGAGTCTCTTTGCCATAATCTTACCCACTAGCTTATAGGTGATGTTGTAGAGAGAGATGGGGCGGTATTCATCCATGGTTGTAGGTTTGTCTAATTTAGGGATAAGGGCTATGAATCTAGCATTCAGTGGGGAATGGATATGCCCCCCATGTTTGGATTCTTCAGCAAGATGAAGTATATCAGCTCCAATAGTGTCACAATATTCTATAAATAATTCAATTGTCCATCCGTCCGGGACAGGGCTCTTGTCCTTTTGGAAACTTTGCAAAGTAGCCTTGAGTTCCTCCTTAGTGATCCAGCCAGATGGCTCTGCTTTTTAGCCTCCAAACTTCTTCCTGTTCAGAGAGTAGTTTGTTTCTCGAGCTTTCCAGAGATTTGAGTAGTGTGGTGGATTCCAGAGAGGCATAACCTCCCCCAACATGACCCTGAATTGTAGCCAAATCAGATTCAACCCGGGTCAGTTCCAGAGCATCCCTTTCTCGCTTTTTGTGTGCCCAGTCTTTCAGAAGAGTTTTAACCAAAGAGAGATTCTTGACAAACTGTGGTGCATCATGTAAACCCTCTCTAGGATGGAAAGGGATCTAGTTTTTTTTATGATATTAGCAACCTCCTCCTCCTTTATCCAGGAGGCACAAAATTTGTAGGAACTAGGCGATTTGGTGGTGTTTCCCTGAATCTCGAAGTAGATGGGATGATGATCCGAGATGCCCCCAGAGTCGACCCATTGTCGCATCTTAAAGGGTTGTCTCACTAGAGCCTCAACATTTAAGAAACGATCCAGTCTCTTAGAGATACAACCCTCCCTAGTTCTATGGTTATTCTAGGTTGGTTTCAGAATGGGTGGTTGATAGTCAATGAGGTGAGTGTCTTTTAGCAATAGGTCGAAGAAACCCGCAAGGGCATCGCCCCTAGCCTGGTGCCCCCAGATCTCATGGGTTCCAAGTGTGAAATTCAAGTCTCCACCAATGATAATGTCATCCCCGGTGAGCATGGTGTTCCACCGAAAGGAATTCCAGTAATTCTCACGTTCAACATAGTGCCCATAGATGTTGATGATCTTGAAGTTCTGGTTTAAGCTTGCATGGAAACATTCCACACCCAAGCTTGAGGAGAAGCCCCATGTGTTGTGTACTTTGTTTATGGATTTATTCCATCCAATGGCGAGTCCCCCAGATAGTCCACGTGCACTGATGGCAGCAAACTCGAAGGCAAGGAAGGTAGTTGAGAGTAGTGCTAGGACATCTGATTCTGACCTCATAGTTTCTTGTAGAAAAAATATGTCAGGCTGTTGTAGAGAAATCAGCCTCTTGAGGGCAAGTTTTTTGGGTTTACTTTCCAAACCCCTGCAGTTAAGAGACAAGATTTTCATGGGGGAACCCCAGAATGGGCGTGCACTGCTCTAAGTGCCCTAATCATGGATTTTTGTTTGTCGTCCGCAAGGTCCAAGATGGCCTGTTGTTGTGCCGAGGAAAAATGAGAGGGTCGACCATTGGACTCTTTGGTTGCTCATTTACTTTTCCCTACCCACGGGTGAGCTTAGCTCTGCCCACGTCTACTCGCTTCTGTCTACACTATAGCCCGCGGGTACCCATAGATATTCCTTCGACAGTAGCATACAACTCTGGGTGTGGATTTTTTATGGCCTTTGGTTGTTGTTGGGTTGATTCTGAGTGTTCCTGAGTCTTCTTTGGCCTTGTTCCTGACTATTCCAAGCCTTGATTGTGACTTGAACTCCTCTTTTCTCTTGGTTTTGAGCCTCATTGGTTTTTACCCATTTTTAATTTTTAAGTTCATTCCATTGGCTGAGTCTTACTGTTTGGGATCTGCTAGGATTGTCTGAGTGATCTCCTTTTCATTTCTGTAACTGAATAGTAGGATTTTGCTTACATTTTTCATTTCATTAAATTGAAAAATACAAAAACATAGTTTGGCATTTTCCTTTTGCTTATAAGTGAAAATCCAATTTTTTTTTAGTTTCATGTACTGCATTTTGCATTGAGTGCTTGTTGCTTTCATTTAGGTTCTGCTTGTGCATTGAAAATATAAAAGAGTTGCATTTTTGTTTCGAAACTGTTGGATTGATTTTGCATGTTAGTGGCATTGTTTTTATTGGATAGATGAGTCTAAAGTTTGTCGATTTTGCATACTATTGAGTCATATACATCACTAGTTTCATGACCATATCCTTTGAGTAACCACAACCATTAAAATTAACACTTAATCTAAAATTGATTAGAATGATTTTATTTATAGGGTACACCAACTAGCATAGGTTTAGAGTCTTGGAATAGATCACTGTGAGTAAACAATCCAAGACTACTAGATGGAACATTATGTGTCTGACCAGAGAGTGGTGAAATCCATGGTATACATCGGTGTTCTCAGGAAGCTCTACTCAGACCAGAGTTAAGCACGAGGTCACAGGAGGTTGGTTGCGAAGATATCCCTCCAATACTGGCTGAACGTGGGAGATATTTCCAGGGTTTGTTCGTATCTGGGGACTCTTAGGGGATTTGACCCTCTTGAGTTTCGGGCTTAGCTACCCTACCCATATGATGGATCCTACCTGCGACTGTCCCCCTGCGCATTGGTTATACTGCGATGACCATAGTTGCCTTACCTAGGTGTCGCATAGGGTACTTGCAGTGGTTATACTGTTTATGTCTTGAGTCAAATAGGGGTTGGACAGTACAGTTGTTTGTTGCCAAGGGTTACAGCCCTTTGCATGCAGTGAAGCCTGGGTGCCTCTATAACTGATTCTATTACCTTTGGCTACAGTTTGGGAGTCTCAACCCTCTCCTAGGAGAGACATAGCGGATCTAGTGTCGGGGGCTCATTTAGCCACTCTGTTTGTCTGCTCTTGGCTATAGTTTCTCTAGGTGTGTGCTTTTGATTTACTGTTTTTGATCAATAGTTGGTCGTTAGGAGATGTTGTGATTTTATATTATCTTTGGAGATATCATGGCGCAGAGTCCTACTCTCCGTTGATCTTGTCGGTTGGCTGGTTTAAAATCGGCCGAGCTTTCACGCCTTGTTGCTAGGGGACGCCGGTTGGATCCCTCCGAGTCTTTAGATTCTTACAAGACATACGTCCTCGATGTCATGACTGCTGCAAACTCTGACACGGGAGAAATCCCTATGACTCCAACGGGTAGAGTCAAGCACACTTCAGAAAACCCTACTCCTCCTGAGGCATGGGGGGGTGATCCACCTGAGACCCAACCTAGTTTGTTTGGTCCAAATCCACCCGAGACTCAATGTAATTTGTTTGGTCCGGATCCAACCGAGGACAACCCATTCGATCCTTCGTTTCCACATAATTATATATACGAGATGCCAAAGTTACACGATGACACAGGTCTTATGATCAACCCTACCACATTCTCATATGGTATGCCTAATTACAACACAGTTGATCCTTCCACTACTTTTGGTATTCATGCTGGCACTAGTCATAGTGTTAGCAACACTGCACCCATTGGGAGCAATACCCTCACTGGGGGCACCACGTTTTCCACTCACACGCATAGTATGGGGACCGGTCACGTTCCTCCTAACAATGCTAATGTTGAAAGATGGCCGCCTCCTAGGACTACCCAACCTAATAGGAACATTGTTTGGAACCCTACTCGCCATCCACCACCTAATACACATGCTGCTACTTGCTAACCTACGACCACTTTCGCAAATGGTATTGCTCCTGCCAACCATGAGGGTGGACATATACCGCATACTTTTACATCCACTGCCACTACTAGTAATGCTAATGTAGGAGGTGGGAATATACTTTATCTTCATGGTCACAATGCTACCATTCCTGCTACTAGTAACACCAATATTGGGGTTGGGAACACATCTCATACTTATGGTCACCACACGACTACAGTCGGTGCTGGCCACCAGTACAACCCACCTCAATATGGTGCTTAGAACACATATATACCTACTTACTCTCACACGGGTCAGGTCAGAGGAGGTTATCAACATATGGCCATGGTCACGCTTATGGTCAGACAGGTCCGTATAATCAATAGTTTAATGCTCATGGTCAAGAATTTGGTCCTTCTTATCCTTCAAGTTCTTACAATCAACCTTTTATGGGAGCTTATAATCAAGCTTTCCAGCCGCTGCTCCCGTTCCTTGCACGTTTATATCTTCTAAATCTTTTGAAGCTCACGAATGATCCGGTGTGTCACGACCCTAGTTGGCCTCCAGTTCGTACCAAGCTTCCTTCGGACATTCCTAAGTTCGAGGGGAAAGGTGGTGAGGATCCGGGTGATCATGTCACAATGTTTCACCTTTGATGTTCTTCCAACTCGTTGAATCACGATTCCGTTCGATTACGACTATTTCAATGCACCCTCATGGGGGCAGCTGCGAAGTGATATGTTGAGTTTCCTGGGAATACTTATAGGGGATTCAATGAGATCGCTTTGGTTTTCTTGGATCATTTCCAGTTTTCGGTTCATTACGATACTGGTACTGAACTTTTGTCTACCTTCCATTAAAATAAGGTCATGCATATTTCTGACCACGTTCAAGAGTGGCATCGGCAGAAGAGGTTAGTGAATGCCAACATTCCTCCATATTTTCTGTTGGAATGGTTCCTCAAGTCTCTACTCCCATATTTTGCCAAGGATGTTTCGATATTCAGTATTATGACTGAGGAACAAGCCATCTTAAAAGTCCAGCAGTTAGATTTATTATACTCTCAGTCTGGCATTTTATATGACATTATTCCTGACGCACCGCGAACACGACATGAGCCCAAGACAGTTACTGGACCGCATGCCGATGGAATTATTGTATCCGCAAGTACTCGCCTTGTAGATTTGGTGGCTAATCAAATGCAAAATTTGTCGCTAAACCAGTCTACTCCCGAACACATTCACACCTTTTCCACTTCCACCCCATCATCTGATGTACACACTGTGCAAACGACAAACCCATCGGGTAACCAGCAGCCTGGTGGTAAGAAGAAGGCGAGAAATAACCGTAAGGGTGGAAACAATGGGAATAATAATATCAATCGCAATACCCATCGTAAAGAGAATTCCAACCCTCCTCGGGAAGGCGGAAATGTTGGTGAGGATCGTAAACCTAGGCGTAAGGTGAAGTTTCCTTATAAGCTTTGTGGGGAAGATCATCTTACTCACTTGTGTCCTCGAATCGAAGAAGCATCAAAGCATCTTGCACAGAGCCCAGCTGTGTTGAAGGATCCCCTTCCTCATCATCAAAAGATGGCTTTGCATGCTCCCGCCACTGGTTATGGACCTACTGAGACTGCAACGTCTTCATCCAATACTAGTGGTTATGGATGCGTGAATATGGTTCAATCAAAGGTTAGTGTTTCCACTCATCAATGCGATTATGGTGCACCACAACCTAATATGGGGAGTGAGCCTCCCGCTCCTCCTGATAATTCCTTGCATATCGAGAAGCCCTCTATTATGCCTGGATACCGAAAGGTATTCTTAAGCGCTCTACGCATAATACCAATGCTCGAGCCGCCCAGAACTACTCCATTGTATAATATTTGGGCCAAACTCCATGTGCCATGTCGGTTCTTGAAGTTTTACAGGAGTGTCATTCTCAAAGGAATGCCCTTTTGAGTGCATTAGGAGTTCAGGATGGGGGAAATCCCAACATTATCAAGTTCGACACTACTGATGTTCAACCTCGCTTACCTTACCACGTGGCTTTTCAAATCCATGTGGAGTGCCTTAGTAATTTCGTTAAGAGAACGGTGGTTGACGAAGGTGCTTCTGCATCAGTGATGTCGTTAGCTTGTTGGAAAGCTCTTGGCTCTCCTCCTCTACTCACGTCTAGGACCATGCTCAGTGCATTTGATGGTCATTCATTTAAGCTGCATGGGATTATCCCTTCCCTTGTTGTTTGCTTGGGAGGTAAACCTATGCCAATTGAAGTCGAGGTGGTTGATGCGCCCATCAACTACAACCTTTTATTGGGTCGGAATTGGATGTACACTATGAAAGTTGTTGTGTCTACTGTATTCAGGATCATTTTCTTTCCACACAAAGGCAGGATTGTGACCATCAATCAGCTGGATTTCATTAATCCTCCTCCCATAGCATCCACAAGATCAATAGTCCTGCAGGTTACAGATTCTCAGCCAACAACTGGGAACATGGGTGTTGGTATGTACCCTTCATTGATGGGATATTTTGACTTCTCTACACCAATCTTTTTTGTAGTAAACATCTCCAATGATGCTCCTTCCTCGTTAAATCATGTACCTTTCCAGACATCGTATTTCAGTGATCTGTGGAATCTACCTTCCACGAGTTCCCCGTCTGGAGATGTTTCACACATTGGGATGGATATGCCCTCATCTGCAGTCAAGCTTGCTCATCATGTTCAACCATCCATTGCAGATTCGGATCTCTCTTCTTCATGGACAGTAGAGGAAGAACCTGTTATGCTGCCCGCATAGGCAGTCAACCCATCTTGTTCACATGAATTCCTTGATGGTACTCTACCTTCGGATGAAGATTTTATCGAGTCCATGCATGGTAATGACAAACCTTGGGATGATTTCTATCATAGATCTCATTCCCTTCCCACCCTCGGTCTTATTGAACGAGATGAACCTATAATACAACCTGCCATCCATTTGGATTTGGATCTAGTCACAGTCTCATCTAGCCCTAGTTTGACGTTTGAGTCTGATGAGTCTTTGAGCTCTCGTATAGATCCGCAAATCGGTGCTCCTGAAGAGTTTGATTCTATTTCTAGAATTTCCAACTCCTATGATGATGGATTTGCTTTTGCAGATTCCTTCACATCCTTCAGCTTTGCTCTTCATTTTGATCCCTCAGGTATTGGTACTATGGCACCTTCAGTGGTTAGCTCTACCTGCATTTTGTCTGAGGTTAACAATAGTGAAGTTGAAAATGTTTCTACCATAGTGACTTGTATCATATTTTCCTTTACGTACGTTTTAGAGATGATCTTGGTACTTATGTTTCTTAGAGACAGTATTCTTAGCTAGACTTATACTTGTTTACTAGTCCTTTTCGACATTTTCTTCGGTCATGGTAGGCATATTCAGAACCTTGCATATAGGTTTAGGCCTCCCCGTTGTTATGATGTATATGAACCTTTTGCCATCCGAATTCGTAGACACCCCGTGAGTGTCCTTATCTTGCTCATGTTCCTTGCATTATGCACACTCGTCTGCTCCCATTACAAGCATTCTTCCATATCTCCTTTGAGCTCGTTAAAAATAGTAAGGAGGTCACGAGTTTACTTTTTCGGGCTCGTTAAACCTTTACAAAAAAGATTTTTATAAAGTCTTTTTTAAGCCCTTGTTAGACTTTTTCAAATCAAACAAGATTGCCGAGTATCCTTGTCATTTCAGACTCATTAAAGGATTTGAAGCGACATCCACTTAGGTATAAGTTTACCCCTCTTCCGAACCTTTGTGGATTAATTACGAAAAAGGTATACTCTAGTCATATGTGACTAGAAGAGTTCTTCTCTCATTATTTTACACTTTTCGTGTGAGGAGACTAACTTTATGAAAAATGACTCCCCTTTATGTCGAGTTGTGATTGCATTGCATTATCCTGCTTTCCACTTGAGCCTTGTGCTGGCTCCCGCTTACTCACTTATTATCCATGTTCTTGAGCACTTTACCTTCCGAGCCAAGTAGAGCCTTAATTTATCTTTCGCAGCTTGATGACCCTTTACCCTGAGGGAACATTCCCCCGAGTGTCCACATCCTGCACACTCTTCCTTGCATTGATCATAGGTATGTTCCACTGCTTGGTACTAGTCTGCTCGCCATTTGACACTTGTTCCCTCAATTGTTGTACTATAAGCAATTTTATTCTTTTTCAAGCTTTTCCAAATATGAAAAAGACCAAAAAAATCAAATATTCCAAAAAGCCGGACGAGATTATGGTTACTACTTCTAGTTGGCATCTGTCATGTCGCCTTTGAACAGAGCATTCATTCCACTCCATACATTATGAGTCGGGACTATAGTTGGACCTTAGGAGCTGTACTTGTTTCTCAGTTTACTCCACCGATTGTTTAAGCTTCAAGTCATTATGGAGCCCTTTGCGGTGACTCCTACATCGCATAGTTTATATTGAGTCCATGCTACCTAAGTCTATCCATCTGCTCATGCTCTTGTTCAAAGGAAGCCCTGAAACCAGATTCGGCCACTCCTCAAATCTCTTGACTATTGCATGTCGGCCATCCTTATTGAGTCAGTCTGTTTCACCTGAGTTCTTCCAAATCTTTCAGCGTAGCTAGTACCTCGTGCTGGTTGATGGGGGATGCCTTAATGCCCTCCTTCCAGCGAGTCTCATTCCGTTGACTTCAACCCATTTATTCTGGAACTTGAGGCTTAGAGTTCGGTTGAGTACCTTGAGGCTTGCAGTCATTAGTGGCAGGTTCTCTCACCATCGACAGTTTTGGGAATACATCAATGTCCCCTGATCAATGGATTCATCTTAGTGTTCGACTTTAACACATCTATTCGCACTTTGATGATTGTGCTCTGTGCCTTGATGCCCATTTTCATTATTGGTGGGTTATCTCGCGTCTGTTAACAGTATACATCATTGACCGGTAATCAGACGATGTCACATCAGGTTTGACCTCAACTCCTTTATTCACTTGATGGGACTTGCACTATTGAAGACTTGTGTAGAAGACCCCAGGCGATAGTGGCATTCAGTGTGCTACTTATGATTATGACTTTACATCTGAGATATCACCTCTCAGATATCAGCAGTTTGTACCTCCAGTTGGCACCAATTGTTTCCTTTTTAGTAGGAGACCATATCTTACTGTAGAGGGATCATGGCTATGATCACTTATGACATGTATTCACTATGTATTGCCTACTCATGGCCATTGTATCAGATTATTGTACTATACCGACATGTACTCAGGGATACTATTGTATTATGACGAGTGAGATGCTCCTTCCACTTGTGTCTCCATCACTTCACTTCTGAGATTTATAATGTATTTCGGCCATCGTAGCATCAGTCTCTGACCTCACACATTAGGGGGCATCTGTTACAACATAATCTTCCACCTTGTGAGCATCAGCACTCTTTGTCTTGCAAGATCCATTTTACTGACTCAGATCCACTTTATATCCTTCAGACACACTGTTTTTCCCTATTTTTTCCTCTGTACGCTAGCTACATCACTACAATGGGTGTACCCACGAGTTGCATCATTATAGCTCGCGGGTAGCATTTAAAATGGTAAAAATCACTAGTTAATTACTTTTTACTCCCAAAAAGCGGTCATTGGGTAACCTTTGGCCCTCCATTTTCCCCGAAATGCCTCTATGTGTCCTTTCACTTACCTTTGAGAGGATTATATATTGAGCACATATGGCTTATGAATGCGAAGAGAAAGGAGAGCAAGAGAACTCTAGTGGATTTTCACCCTATCTTGAGTCTACACTCATTGATCCTTGTAGTTGTGAACCCCTTATGTTCACCTTCCAAACTCCTATCATAGTTTGAGTTTGCCATTCCATGGAGGATTGAAGTGGTGGAGGCACAAGTGGATTGACCCAGATCTTGGTTCAGATTGGTTGCCGACAAGAGGTCATATCACATTGTACTTCTTGTTATTTATTAATAGAAATACTCGTATTCTCGTCCATTAATGTTGTGAATGTTGTTTATATTACATTGGGTTGCATTTACTTATAATATCATGGACCATTGCTATTGATGATGTTCATGCCGTTTACATATTATATGCGCTTGTTGTATATTGGTTGTCAAGACTAATTTGCAGGTTCAAGTGCACGGATTGAAAGCTCCAACGGGGATCTACATCAAACGTTTAGATCGAGGTTGGTTATGTTCTTCATTATCTTAGCATTATTGTTTATATAGCATAGCATTGAGAATTGAGTTAATTTCTGGTAGTTAGCTGTCTGTTGTGGTCCACCCCAAGTCATAGGAAGTTTTCTCCAACACACCATGGGGAGAGTGTTCAAGATAGGGATGTCTCGTGATCGAACGTGAAATCATATGGGGGAGTGTGCAAAGCACAAAGGGGGAGGGGGATCCATAGAGAAGTCCATGGGATTTGGGGTAGGGATGGTGGATGAGGCAGGGGGGGATGAACCAATGAAGGTACAGGGGTGGAAGGGCCAACTATAATGTGTGAATCTAGATGCAGAGAGAAAAAAGTAGAAATAACAAAGGTGAAAACAAAGGCAAGGTTTTCATTCATACCCAGTAATGTTGTAGAAGTAGTGACCTCAGGGCAGTCCAACGATGGAGCCGATATAGTTCCCGCTGAATCCCATGGAGACGAGTATGTGTATGGCACAACTCTGTCCGTAGAGTCCTGGAAAACCCCAGCAAAGTCCCCATGGTTAGAGTTCAGCTAATGGTCACCCAATGTTGGGTCAAGCCTGCCTTCTTTCATAGTGCCAACCCCCGTCCCAGGGTTCAATCCTTACGTCCGTTTACGAGTGTTGTCCTACTTCGGCTGGAAATTGAAACGGAAGTGCTTAGCAAGGGGCCCTATACCATGGCACTTGTGACAATGGAAGGGTATACCCTCGTAATCCAATTTTTGTACCCACTGAGCAAGGCCCTAGGTAAAGTTGATATGGGGATGGAGTCCCTCACGGACATTGATAGAAACCAAAATATGAGCCACTGAGAAGAGCCGAGTATGTTGGAAGGACATATCTACATCAATGTAGGCATCCAGTGCATTGCCGATGTCCCAAAAGGAATCTGTGTTCCATAACTCCCAAGGTAAACCCGGAAGTCAAACCCAGATAGGGATTACAACAAATTTTTCCGTGTCCGCATCGAACATCGAGGTCCAGCTCTTAAACAGAATTGGTGTGTTTCCCAGGCTCCAATGTGCAGAAAGGATGTGCCTTGCATCCTCGTGTGTTTTAAATTTGAAAACAAACCATCCTCTAGATAGGACCATGATCACGGCCTTGTAGTCGAACAAATGATGCCAGTTATCAGAAACCCACCTGTCCAAGATCTCTAAGCGCGGGTACTTCCCTTGAGCATGACCAGCAAGGGTTGTCTCCACCATGTGTAGGGATTTTGTGACAAACATGTTTTTGCCACAAATCATCTTGATGGAGTCCCTTGCACTCTTCAAGAAGTTTCCTTTCTATTTACGAAAGGGTGAGACCTACCGGTGTCTAGGAGGTAATGTGTGTGTGCCCAGGCTAGGGGCATCAACGCAGGGGGTGGTGGGGTTATGCTGGAGTGGGGTGAAGAGCGGAAAATGGAATCAATGAAATCATCAGAGATCTACAAAAATGGGTCTTCAACAGAAAGGGAGATGGGGGTCTTTATAGGGTTTTCGCAGAAAGGCCAACCACAGACCCCATAATCAGCAAAGGGGGCGTTTTTCGACGTCCATGCATCCGACAGGGGTTTAGAGTGAATAATCGTGGAAACAGTGGGTAAAGATACTCCCAGTGTGCAGCTTGTGGGAATGTCAAAAAGGGTGAAGGGAGGACCCCCAAGCCCCGGATCAAATTGATAGGCAGAGACAAAACCACCAGGGGAGAAACCACCCTCCGAAAATGACAGGTGGTCTGAGAAAAAAGGTGCCTCCATCGATAACGCCCCTCTAGTTGTCAAGTAACTGTCGGAGAAGTCATCGGTAATATGCAGAGAGAGTGTGTTCAGTGAAGAAACCGTTGCGGAATCGCTGAGGGTAGGCTGTGGTAAAAAGTCAGTAGTAGAATAAAAAATGTTTTTACCTTTTGTTGGATTCAATGTATAATCCACCACATCTACATTGTGGTAGTCCGTGCAGTCATCAATGGTGTGGCGTGGGTTGATCATCGAATTCCGTGCGACCTCCATCATGTGATCCAGTCAGGGTTTGCACTGGGAAGCTCCTTCGGGTTGCAAAACCCTAATGGAAACCCTCATCCATGTCGGTCACATCTCTGGTCCTCCTAGGATTTAAAAATATATATTGCATTGAAAAGTATTTATATGATTTTGATTTTGAATAGAGCTTTTAGTTTTTTAATATTTGATAATTTATTATTTAAAAGTATATTATATATTGAAAAATAATTACATGGTTTTGATCTTTGATAGATCATTTAATTTTTTGGTATTTGTGATTTATTTTATATTGAAATATAAAAAATACTTTTTCTAAGTACTTTAAGAGTACTATAGTACATTTATATTATATTCAAAAGTAATCTATGACTACTCATCTCATTATGAGTACTTTCTGACAACATTGATATGGTTAACTATGAGTTTTCACCACTATTTAGAATTTGAAAAATATGCATATTTAACTCAATGAATGATACCTCAACCATTATGGATGATGTCATCCTCTAGAATTGGATTGGTTATTTTAAAGTTGATTTTAATAGTACATTTTTTTTTGTTTTTGAGGCCCATTTTTTACCTCAAAATTCCCCTTAAGTTTGTTATCGAGATTTCTACTTATAGAAATCATATCCACGAGGATGAAGAACACTAGTAGACAACCTACATTAATTTTGGAATAAATACATTTGCTTGTGATGTTGAAATGAATCATGCCTTGTTTTGTTTTACTCTCATTTAGATATTTGAAGAACCCCATCACTTATAAATCAATATGTGTTCAAGTTGGTATAACTTTAAATGCACCAGGTTTTGAAGAACCCCATGGTTTGTTTATCTTTCACCTAAGGTCTACTCTCTTCCCTTCACAACATTGGATTCTGGTCAATGTTTTGATTGGTTAACGGTGGCCATGGAGAACACAACGTGAGCCAATCTAAAGCATGAACATGAGAATGGTAGAATGAATGCCAACACGATTGACAATGAGAGAATATAAGGAATTATTGCTAAAATTACTTTTAATAGTAGGAATGTAGGATTGTTACATTTCCCCAAGATGATTGTACTTAACACACACTTCCACTGCTATGTAAAAATACTTCCCCACCAAACTCGTACATACATTGAATTATTGGTTTAATAAGCCAACGAAGGTGGATGGCTTCATTTAAGGCCCGTGGTAGAAAAGAGATGATACCTAAGGCTAACAATTAGTAATAAAGAATTTACTTTCCCAATAGAATTTTCTCTAGTGGGATCATTGCCCCTCTTGTGCTCTCTATGACCTTGTTGGACTATTATATATTATATCCCAACATCAATATCTACATAACTTGAGTTGTGATAGTGGTAACCCTACCACATGGTCCATATAAGTATATTTACATCATCTACTCGCCTACATGTTCACTAGTTGGGTCTTATCCTTGAGTGTTGCACTAGGAATCCATACCAGCATATTTACAACACTTAGATTTGTAGGGTCATTTATTGAGGCTCATGTGGTTTAATCCTCATCACTATAACCATGCATTTACAAGTTATACGCAATCTAATCCAATACATTCCAAGAATCAAAACTAGTGTATTACACATTTCCTTGTCATGTTGGAAACCATTATCAGTTCTTTCCATCCTATCTCACTATTTAATTCTCCATTGGGAATGTTTAAATTGTTTTTTATATGATTATGCTTCTCCTGCATGTTGAGATTCATTTTGTTGGTCCTCTTGACTATTTATGTGATTTGATTATTTGCGTTGTCTTCTATCATTATTATGCTATAATCCTTTTATTTCTTGATTGAAAGGTATAATCTATCTTCATGGCATTTTTCTTGAACTTTGTTTTTTATGTAATGAAAACCGTATAATTTTGTAATGGGATTCCCCCAGACTAATATTCTAATTCGCTTTCAAGGAAAATTTGTCCCAATGTCTAGTGGTATGATCACTTTAGTCTATGACGATGGATGTGGATTCAATGAAATGCCCCCCTAAAAGTTGGTTAATAAATAGTCTCAATCTTCAAATATATAAATCTAACATTCATATACTAACTTGTTTTATTACCAAAGGTTAATGGTGATCTATAACACAATAATAATAATAAACATTTACATTCAATTAAGTTAAAATGAAGCATCCCCATCAAGAACACCATATACTTATAATGGGAAAAACTTCGGAGATTGAGGGAAAAACCCACTCTTCAATAATAAGAGTACATGTATCCCAATTCAGCCTACTACAAAACTTTTCTATCCTTAACCTCTCCAATAGTATCAAAACATGAAAACAAAAGACTCTAGCAATAAAACCATATCAACATTTTTCTTAGTTTTCAATATTCCTTATTAATACACGTTAATCAATTGCCATAGTTGGCCCAATGGCTAGGTAAGTGCTCATATGTACTTGTCTTGATAAAAATAATAGGCTTTTAAATAGAAACGATGCCATTTAGTCCCAACATCAACCTTCGCCACTACATAATCCATTGCTTAGGGTCTCCACATTTGTAGTGTCAATGGTTCATGTGGCTACAATGTCTCATTCTAATTTTCTTTTTCCTACTAGGAAACATGTGGGAAATACAAATTCAAGGTTGTTAGATAAAGGCTTTACTCATTGCATCATTGTTTCCTTTGTTTTAGAATGTACCTCCCTCATGGGGCCTAGAATAGGATGTGCAATTTGCAAAATGGTGGAAACAATAATGTCGAGGTGTAGTTGCGTAATGATAGAGGATGACATATTACAATTGTTTGAAGACTCGCTGAAGTGTTGCAAGGCACGAGAGAGGGGTATCTATTACCACAACAAATTAAAAGGGAGAACAAAATCCTATAGTGGCTTAATGCTTTAATTTTATAACTAATAGGGGCATGAAATGTAGATGAGAGGCTGAGACCATTGTTTCAACTTAATGTTTCCTATGGCGGTTTTGATGACCATCTTCTAGCTCAACATAATTAATATTTCAAGGCACAAGATCTTGATGCCATAATATTGGGGATAGATTTTGTCATTTAACATGGTCACCCTTAAACCTTAAGTGTTTTGACATCAATATCTAATACCTAATGTAAGGATAACCTATGTTTCCCTACCTAAGAGGAAAGGAAACCAATAATACATTTTTTGATTTCTACTCATATACCTATTTTTTTTTATGTTTGTACGTATGTAATTGAAAATTTGTGAATTCAAATCTATCTATAATGGGTTATAAAAGAAAAGTACATTGTTGTAATGTCCCCTCCCCGAGGGTTCCATGGTCATCCTTCTAACCCATTCAATCCCTATGGGTTATGCATGAAATTCAATAAATTGAGGGGATTAATTTTGGTTATGGTTGTCTAGTTTAATTAAATTAGAACTTAGAGAAGTGATGTAGTACATAAATTGTAAATATTTATTTATTAATTAATAGTGTGATGAGTTTGAAAATGACTAGGTGACCTAGGAGGGGTGCATAGGAGACCAAGTGTACCCTATGAGATGTCTTCCACAAAGGAAAGTGAAATAAAAGCAATGAAAAGCAATAAATCATTTAAAAAGATGGAAGGTAGCATAAAAGCATGAAAGCAAATAAAAGCAGAAAGCAACAGAAAAGAAGGAAAGCACAGAAAAGCAGAAAGAAGCATAAAAGCAAGGAAGCACTAGAAAAGTAGGAAAAGAAGGAGGAGTTTCCAAAAGCAGTAAAAGTAGACTAAATAAAGAAAGGCAAGAAAGCAAGGAAAAAGCAAGACAAATCTACGAGTCCAAACTTATCCAGTGAGAGCGCATTGGATGAGGCTACTGGTCCACATACAGTGTATCTTAGAAACCAATTAACTTATAAAAGAAGGAGGAGTGCACCCCTTCACATATTTTTTCATTTTGAGTATTCATCTTGAGAGCTATGCGCTTCTCATAGGCTTGAGTGATGTGCCCCTTGCCAGCATTGGGTGATGTGCCCCTTTGCATTCATTGATCCATCTAAAAGATTGAGAGATCCTTCTATTGGAGTTTGAGGAAGAGGATATCAAGTCCTTTTCATGGATTTTAATGCAGTCATTAGAGTTTAATTGCAGTTCTACTTTGAGCTACCATATGGTGTGTTTGAATCTCTAGTTGATGTGTAGAGCCCAGTAGCAACAGTGTCTCGTGTGTGTTTTGGGCCAGTGAAGAGGGTGATTTGAAGGTTTATGCCCCCTGTGAGTTATTGTTGTTGTTCATGCAACTCCAGTGAGTTTCAATATGGTGTACTCTTGTTCATGGCTTTGATCCAGTAGTGAAAAATCCTTCTCTTACTCTCAGATGTTCTATTACTACTTCCATGTTGTAAAATCTCAAAGATAATAGACATTATATAAGTTTGGCTTCAATGGACTTTTATTTGCAACTCTAAAAGTTTGATTAAATCTTTTTTTTTCAAGTACATATTGTTGGATTCATATATGATGTTTATGGAAAAATTTGTGACCACTGAGTGCTGTTTGTAAATCACAGTTTTCAATGATTGTGTTATGGTAGAGAAAATTGTCTAGTTTTTTGTTTTGAATATATTAACTGTCAATTGTGCTTCTAAAACCTGATCTGAAGGTCCATATAGCTTAATCATAGGTATTTGAGTCCATCCCTATTGAATATTGTAACTTCTAAGAATATTATATTTGTACATTATTATTCTGGAGATGTTTCATCCCTCCGAGGTGATTCTATTATGTATCCGGAGATGGTTATTCCTCCGATGGTTTGTGGTAACTAAGGTTATTAGACCCACCATGTGGGGGTTGGCCCTGAGTTTATATTTTAGGGGTTATTAGACTTCACCAGGAGAGGTCGGCCCCATTAGGGATTTTGGTTAGTCAGGAATCAGTATAAGTAGAGGACGAGAGCTCCTCATTTGATACACTTTCTCAACTTAGAAAGTAGCACACTTGTGTCTAGGACGTCTGCATAGGAGGTAGAGAAGAAGGACAAGTCTTGGAGCACATCTTGTATTTTGGTTGATCATCTTATTGAGGAAAGCTTTGTTGGGTTTTCTACCCCATGAGGGTTTCCCAAGGTAAAATCTGTGTCTATCTTGTGATTATGTTTCTTTCAATGATCTTTCTAGTCTAATTGTTTTAAACTTAACATGGTGTCAGAGCTAGCCTGAATAGAACATCTTTCACAAGGTGAAATTATCTTTCTCTCTCTCTCCCAAAAAATTAGGGTTTCTGCAAAAGGTTAGTATTTTTGGTTTTTAGTTGCATGGCTGAATAGCCCTTCTCAAAATCAATCTTTTGAGCCCTAGATCGAGATTTTTGGTTGGATAGAACTTCAAGAAAGTCAACCCCTAATTCTACCAAAAGTGCGATAAAACAAAAATTATGTTGCAGATTCGGAAAGCAAAAAAAAAGGAATTACATCTCCTAGTAAGTGTTACTCTATCTCTTATCTCCAATCTCTTGGACTCCCCCAAGAGAAGATGGCTCCAAGTGCTAAGCTTGAAGACAAGCTTGAAGGTATAGAGAATTTCCGGGCATGGAAATACAGAATTGGTCTCATTCTTGAAAAGAATGATCTTGCTCATTATATCAAGGATGAAGTTGCAGAACCTGAAGGAGATGAAGCGAAAGAGAAGCATAGGAAGGATTTGATTAGGGCAAAGAGAATCATAGCTGATTCTATTAAAGACCACTTGATTCCCCAAGTGGCTTCCAAGAAGACCCCAAAGGAAATGTATGATGCCCTAAGAAGAATGTATGATGGAAAGAACATCAATAGAAAGATGAACCTAAGAACTCAGTTGAAGAGTACCAAGATGCACAAAGGAGAATCCATTCAAACTACTTCTCAAGGGTCTCCCAAATCAAGGAACAACTAGAGGCCATTGGTGATACCCTTGATGAAGATGAACTTGTGATGACTGCTCTAAATGGTCTCACTAAACCTTGGGAGTCATTTATACAAACCATGTGTGCTAGAAAAGAGAGTATGAAGTTTGATGTAGTATGGGAGGATTGTGTTCAAGAAGAAGCTAGGGTAGCCAAAAGAGAAGCCCTTCTCAAGGAGGATGATCAAGCCTTGGCTACACACACTAAGAGAAGAAAGAATCAATCTTATTTCAAGAAGGACAAGCAAAAGGAGTCTCAATCTCCATAAAGATTTCAGAAGAATGGAAAAGGAAAGTTCTCTTCCTTCCAATGTTTCAACTGTCATAAGATAGGACACATTGCTAGATTTTGTCCTTCAATCAAGAAGAAAAATATTCACTATAAAAGACATCAAGCACATCTTGCAGAATATGATAGTGAAGAAGAAGAAGAAGAAGAGGAAGTAAGGTCTCATAGGAAAAGATCCAAATATGAAGAAGAAGAAGAAAGGCCTCTCCCTAGGAAAAGATCTAGAATAAATGAAGAAGAAGATGCAGAAGAGTATGTTCTATTTTTTGCACTCTCTGGATCTGTGTCTCCTGGAGAAGATACATGGCTCATTGATAGTGGTGCTTCAAAGCACATGACAGGTCAAAAGAAAACTCTCTCAAGACTTGAAGAAAAGTATTATCCACAAAAGGTATCTCTAGGAGATGATTATCAATATCCCATCAAGGGAATTGGTGAAGCAAGCTACAAGCTTGATTCTGGAACACCCTTGAAGATGAAAGAAATTTTATATGTTCCAAGGTTGAAGAAGAACCTACTTTCTATCTCAGCACTAGATAAGAAAGGATTTAGAATTGCATTTATTGATGGTCAAGTACCTATGTGGCCCAAAGGAAAATCTATTGAGGATGCAATTGTCATTGGTGAAGAAGAAGGAGGTCTTTACAAACTCAAGGGTCACCCAGAAGCTGACCTTGTCCATGAAACCACTAGCCCCAGTGAACTATGGCATAGAAGGCTTGCTCACATTAACTACAAGGCTCTACCCTATGTGAGCAAGGTGGTCATAGGATTACCAAATTTAAAGATTGACCATAATGGCTCATGCAAAGGATGTGAAAAAGGGAAGAATGTCAAGAACCATTTTCCAAAGAGTGAAACAAAGACTAAGAACATTTTGGAATTAATACACTCAGATGTATGTGGACCAATGCCCACCACATCCCTAAGTGGGTTTGAATACTATCTTTCTTTCATTGATGACTATTCAAGGAAAACTTGGATATACTTTCTAAAAGGTAAGAATGAAGTCTTTGGAAAATTCAAAGAGTTCAAGGCCTTAATAGAAAATCTCTCAGAAAAGAAAATCAAGATTCTCAGAACAAATAATGGCGGAGAATATACTTCAAAGGACTTTGAAGACTTTTGTAAAGAAGCTGGAATCAAGAGGGAACTAACCACTCCCTACAATCCCCAAAAAAATGTGGTTGCTAAAAGAATGAATAGATCTTTCATGGAAGCTGTAAAGACTATGATACATGATCAAGATCTTCCCATGTATCTATGGGCTGAAGCAACTAGGACAGCTTTCTATGTACAAAATAGAATTTCTCATAGTGCTCTTGAATTTAAAACTCCAGAAGAAGTGTTCACAGGAAAGAATCCTGAGGTAAGTCATCTCAAAATATTTGGATGTCCTGTGTATATTCACATTCCAAAAGAAAAGAGAACCAAGTTGGATCCCTCTAGTAAGAAAGGAATATTTGTTGGATATTGTGAAACATCCAAAGCTTTCATAATTTACATACCTGGTTTTCATCATATGGAAATAAGTAGAGATGTAACATTTGATGAAGAAGCAGCTATCAAGAAATCTAGGAAGTGCCAACTTGAAGAAATCTATGAAGAAGATACACCTCCTAGAGTCACAGAAGTTGTACCCATCCTTGAATATGATGCACCAGAGGACCATGACATGATAGAACCACAAGAACCCCCCATTACAATTCTATCTAGAAAAAGAAGGCCAGCATGGGCTAGAGACATTATTCAAGGAGCTGAAAAATATGGAGCTCCTGAAGGTTCCACTAGAGAAAGGAAGAAACCCAAGTTAGTATCCAACTATGTGGCCTTGATGTGTGATCTTGTGGATCAACAACCTACTAGCTACGAGGAGGCAGCTCAGAAGAAAGAATGGGTAGAAGCAATGATAGAAGAATACTAGTCAATAATGAAAAATGATGTTTGGGATATAATTCCCAAACCAAAAGATAAAAGTGTGGTTTCTTCCAAATGGATATTCAAGATAAAACATGTTGTAGATGGTAGCATTGAAAAATATAAGGCAATATTTGTAGCCAGAGGATTCTCTCAAAAGGAGGGAATAGACTATGAAGAAACATTTGCACCAGTTGCTAGGTACACATCAATTAGAACTATCATGGCACTTGCATCTATGATGAAGTGGAAATTACACCAGATGGATGTTAAAACAGCCTTCCTGAATGGTGTAATTGAAGAAGAAGTGTACATAGAACAACCACAAAAATTTGAGGTTAAAGATGGAAGAACACATGTATGCAATCTGAAAAAGGCTTTGTATGGATTGAAGAAAGCTCCCAGAGCTTGGTACGGAAGGATTGACAGTTTCTTAACAAGCATGGGCTTTACCAAGAGTAAAGCTTATCCAAATATTTATCTCAAGGTTATGGATGATGAACCTGTTATATTACTGTTGTATGTAGATGATCTATTTCTAATAGGAAATGAGAATCAAATTATTGAATGTAAGAAGAAGCTTTCTTCAAAATTTGAAATGAAGGATCTTGGATTAATGCACTACTTCTTAGGTCTAGAAGTATGGCAAGAACCAAAAGGAATATTTTTAAATCAAGGTAAGTATGCTGTGGCGATTTTGAAAAGATTTGATATGTTGGAGTGTAAAGCCATGGCTACTCCCATGGACTCCAACTTGAAGTTATTAGTTGATGACTCATCAGAATTAGTGGATGTAAATCTATATAGACAAATCATTGGGTCATTGATGTATTTAACAAATACCAGACCAGATATATGCTTTGCTGTAAATACCCTGAGTCAATATCTAGTAGAACCAAGGAAGGTTCACCTAATAGCTGCAAAGCATGTAATGAGGTATCTAAAAGGTACATTAGATTTTGGTCTATACTACCTTGGAAATCATGAACTCAGATTACACGGTTACTCAGATTCCGATTGGGAAGGAAGTGTTTCAGATAGGAAGAGTACATCAGGTGGATGTTATGGTCTTAGATCTGCCATGATTTCTTGGTTCAGCAAGAAACAATCCAATGTGGCTCTCAATACTGCTGAAGCAGAATATATAGCTTCCTGCTCTGCTAGCTGTGAAGCAGTATGGCTTCGGAAACTACTATCTGGAGTGTTTGACTTAGAAATGGATCCCACTGTGATTATGTGTGACAATCAAAGTTGTATCAATATGACAGAAAATCCTATATTCCATATAAGTCAAAACACATAGAGATCCGATACTTTTATATACGAGATATGTTGCAGAGAGGAGCTATTAAGATCGAGTATGTGAGCACTGAGGATCAAATTGCTGATATTTTGACCAAACCTCTATCTTGAGTTAAATTTGAATACTTCTGAGACAAGCTTGGTGTAGTTCAAAAGGACCCTCCTCGAAAGGGGGAGTAGTAAAGTCACTTATGATGAGATTTCCTCATCAACAACAAGGTCGATGATGTGGAGACCTGTTTACTACACTTAGATACTTATGCTTAGATTATTTAGATTTAGGACTCTTACATTTAAAATACTTATTGTACTTGTTTTTATGATATATGTATTGATGAGGATACATGCTTTTGATGATATATGTATTGATGAGGATACATGCTTTTTATAATATATGTATTGATGAGGATACATGCATTGATGTATTGATGAGGATACATGTTTTGATGATATGGATACTTGTATTGATGAGGATACTTGTATATCTGTATTGCTGAGGATACAGGTGGGATTGTATCATCCTTGAACATATGTTCTAAAAGAATCCATAGACGTATGGTCTCCGAGAATGAAGTCCTTGATGGATAGGAGTGAGGATTAAGTCATCCTTGGACATAGTCCTAAATGTACGGGAAGAGGATTAAGTCATCCTTGGACATAGTCCTAAATGTACGGGGTGAGGATTAAGTCATCCTTGGACATAGTCCTAAATGTACGGGGTGAGGATTAAGTCATCCTTGGACATAGTCCTAAATGTATGGGGTGAGGATTAAGTCATCCTTGGACATAGTCCTAAATGTACGGGGTGAGGATTAAGTCATCCTTGGACATAGTCCTAAATGTACAGTGGGGATTAAATCATCCTTGGATATAGTCCTAAATGAATGGTTTGGATTGATCGTGTGATGACAATGTCGATGATCATGTGATGACGATGCTGATGATCGTGTGATGACGATGCTGATGATCGTGTGATGATGATGATGATGATTGTGTGATGATGATGCTAATGATCATGTGATGACAATACTGATGATCGTGTGATGATGATGATGATGATCATGTGATGACGATGCTGATGATCGTGTGATGACGATGCTGATGATTGTGTGATGACGATGCTAATGATCGTGTGATGACGATGTTGATGATGATATTCCATTAACTGGTTAAGTTACTGATGATGATGTATTGAAGAAAGCTTCCGATGATTTACAGATGTATCATGTATGATGTAGTCAATGACTCCTTGCTCCTGCAGATGTTGTTATAATATCCTTCTCATTAAGGGGGAGTGTTGAATATTGTAACTTCTAAGAATATTATATTTGTACATTATTATTCCGGAGATGTTTCATCCCTCCGAGTTGATTCTATTATGTATCCGAAGATGGTTATTCCTCCGATGGTTTGTGGTAACTAGGGTTATTAGACCCACCATGTGGGGGTTGGCCCTAAGTTTATATTTAGGGGTTATTAGACTTCACCAGGAGAGGTCGGCCCCATTAGGGATTTTGGTCAGTCAAGAATCAGTATAACTAGAGGAGGAGAGCTCCTCATTTGATACACTTGCTCAACTCAGAAAGTAGTGCACTTGTGTCTGGGAGGTCTGCATAGGAGGTAGAGAAGAATGACAAGTCTTGGAGCACATCTTGTATTTTGGTTGATCATCTTATTGAGGAAAGATTTGCTGGGTTTTCTACCCCATGAGGGTTTCCTAGGGTAAAATCTGTGTCTATCTTGTGATTATGTTTCTTTCAGTGATCTTGCTAGTCTAATTGTTTTAAACTCAACAATCCCCACTCTTAGAACATAAATTAGGGAGCATCTAGTACCATTCAAATTTGTTTGGAAATTCTCTCTCACCCTTGTCCAAGTTTCAAGCTTTTCACCTAGTCACTTAATTTTCAGTCTAGCTTATGTCTGTCAAGTCTCTTGATTCCATAGCAGGTTGGGACACTCTAGTTAACCTTACAGTGATTTAGTTACTTCTAGTACTGCACCGAAAGCAATGGAGTTTCCACAGAAGTCCTGGGGCCATTGCCTTGAAGCCTTTGGTTTAGCCAAGGGAGTCTACCCAAGTGTGATGCACTCCCAAATGTGCAATTCTCGAAGTAAGAATCATAAATTTCAGTCCTAGTTATTTGTTTTTGAGTTAGTGTGCCTGAATAGGGGTTTGGGTACATTACACTTGATATTTAAATTCATGTTTTTATATATAACAATAATCATATTGAAAACATTTAAATTTAATCGTTAAAAAAAGCACACCATTGATGTCACTGGAGAAGTTTATGAATAGCTTATTTGATCCATGCTTAGTTTGGATTTGTAGTACCACATATAGCTTCTCCGAGATAGTATTCTTCCCCTAGAACTCATTATGTTATGTACCATGTGCTAAGGGGAGCATAGAGATACATCTATGATACCTACAACTTACATTCACTAGGTTCTACCTTAGTCAATTTCTTACACAATTTAAAACTATTACACTATTGAATCTTGTACATGGTTTACTTTCTCATGTACTTCAATGTGCTTGACTCACTTAGTTTAACCACGTCATTAAATAGTTAATGAAAATTACAAAAGGGAACTACCTCCCTCCCTCTAAAATTCATAAGGATGCATACAAAATATAAATGATAGTAATCAATAAAACCATCTTTTACCAACTTATAAGTGTTTAGATGGACGAATCAACATATCCTCCTCCTGCTCTCTCGCTCTCTCTCTCTCTCTCTCTCGCTTTGGTTCTCTATATCAAATCTCTTTGTGTATGATTTTGTACATGTCTATTATTTCTCCACTTCTTATCCTTGAACCCATTGCTATCCTCTTCTCTCTTCTCATATTCAACCTTCTCGTCCAACACCTTTTCTATTTACCTCCTCATTCTCCTCCCTGGGATGATACAAGAAAACTTCGTTGTTTTCCTCTATTAGTCTTCCTCTTCATGTTTTTATTTAACTCCTCTACTTTGTATTAACTTTATGTAAGCATCCATCCATCCATCCATCTATAAAAATATATATGGTTGTGTTAGGAACCCGTGTCAACCCTTCTCTTTACTTTGTTAGTATATTGTTGTTGGACACATATGCTTTGTAAGTTGTCCCGTAGTATTTGTTGAATCGTAGTTTGAATTAGCCCATGGTATTGACCCATAGTATTGGACACATGTACTTTGTAAGTCGTCCCGTAGTATTATATGTCCCATGGTATTGACCCATAGTATTGGGCATAGACTTAGTATATAAGTTTGTGTTGAGGCCAATGAAGGTACTGTGAAGTTATTTGTATTGAGCTTGCTCAAAGGAGGTTTCCCCCTCGAAGTGGACTGTGATCAATAAAATATTATGTGATCTCATTAATTGTGCATTTTATCAATTAATTGTTGCAGGTTCTTCACATCTGGTATCAAAGCACTTTCTTGGGCTTGTTGGGTGAAATTTCTGCCAAATTTTTTTTTTCCGCATCTGTTGCAGGTTCGGATCTAGGAATAATCCCTATCCGCTTAATTGTGGGAAGTACTTGGGAATAAGCCCTAAAACTCATTGTGAGGAGTACCACAGGAACCTGAAAGTAGTTGGCCCATTGAGAGGACTTGCCAGCGAAAAGGGAAATGACCCCAACCTGATTGACTAGTTCCCACTCGTGAGGTAAACCAAGAGCTAGCGTTTGTGGCAAAGCGGTTATCAGTTTTACCTGAGCCGTGGAGTGAGGGGTACTGCCCCAATACGCAAGCCATCAGATAGCATTGGTGGCCGAGTGAATCCCCTGAACCGTTAGGAAGTCGAGCATATGGGGTCCATATCTATTTTCAACTGATAAATCGCAGATTTCCTCTGTCCAGAACTGTTGTCGATCACTTCTGCGCCATTTCAAATCTATGTTGTTGATCCCTTCCGCGTCATTTCAGATCTATCTGTTGACGATCCCTTCCGCTCTATTTAAGATCTATCTATTGTCGATCCCTTCCACGCTATTGTAGATCCATCTATTTTCGATCCCTTCTGCACCGTAGCAGATCCATTCTGGAAAAAAAAACAAAAAAACTATTTTTTTGCCATATCTCCCTTGTTTTCACTCTGTTTCCCTTGAAACTTACCTGACACCCCTGTAATTCCATTTTTCATCTTTCATTCCAGAGGACCCTATCCCAAATTCCACTTCCCAAAGCCAGAAATCCCACATTTCTCTATTTTTAGGGTTTGCCATAACTTCTTTAATTTTCACCCAATCACCTTCAAATTTTGCCACCGTGTTCATTCCCTATTTCTGCTTCTTTATCCCTCTCCGACAAATTTTCCCATTCTTTCACCCCGATTCTGAACTCCTCATTTTCTTCTTCCTTGTCCCTTCGAAAGTGTCCAAAACCTAGTCAAACCCCAATTACCCATCCGAGTTTTTCCCAAATCCAAATTTTCCTTCACTAAATAAGCTTTTGTTTGTGTTTTTATACCCATTCAAAAAAAAAAACTCCTGGTTATGGTTGTCACCTACGCAGGAGCAAAAACCATGGAGGAAGCACTTATATCCATCCAACCCAAACTCCAGGATATGGATGAAAAATTTATCGGCCTCCATCTTGAGCATTCATCCATGAACAACAAATGACAATCCGAGTCTTCATCAGACAATGGGTTCTCTTCTTCCAAGAATTTTCGTGGTCCGAAGCTTGATTTTCCTCGCTTCAATGGTACTGATCCGATTAGTTGTATCTATCATGTAGAATAGTATTTCAGTCTGCATAATACTTTTGATGTCAACAAAGTTCCACTTGCATCCTTTCATTTGGAATGGGAATCTCTTCAATGGTACCGTTGGTACATCAAGGCTAATGAAGAGCCAAAATGGTCATATTTTTTTCAGCTCCTTTTGCAACGATTTGGTCCTAGTGCTTTTGATGACTTCACATGAGCCCTCACTAAACTTTGCCAAATTGGCACTGTGAGAGAGTATCAGACAAAATTTGAGAAACTAGCCAATCACACAGAAGGATTGTATAATGAATTCTACAGGAGTAGTTTTATTAGTGGTCTTAAGGATGAAATCCACTCAGAGGTTAAAATGTTCTGTCCCAACACAATGATGAAAGCCCTGGGGTTGGCTAATTTGGCAGAAGACAAGATTGCATCCCAACAACGCTCCAAACCCACTTTTGTTCCCTTCTGAAATATGGGTTCTCAATGACCTCCCATCCTGCCAGCTCCTCGACCAATTCCTATCAAGCATTTGTCTGAAACAGAGATGTAGGCACGTAGAGAAAAATGGCTTTGTTATAATTGTGATGAGAAATTCACTCAAGGACATAGATGTGTTCAACAAAAGCTCTATCTCTTGGATGTGGATTCTTTGCCTACCTCTGAAATTAGTGAAGAAGCTCCAGATATAATGGATGATCAGGTCGACATTCAGGAGCTGCCTATTGAGCCCCCGTCTCAGGAAGACCACCCAAAGATATCTCTCCATGCTTTAGCCGGAATCACCACCCCCCAAACAATGCGGGTCAGGGGTTTCTGCAAGAAGCTTCCTCTTACAATACTCATTGATTCTGGTAGCACTCATAACTTCATTGACCCTCGGATCGCCAAACAGGATGCTTGTTTTGTTCATCCTTGCTCCAACTTTGAAGTCATGGTTTCCAATGGGGGCACCTTACCTTGCAAGGGGAAGTGTCACAATGTGCATATCTCTCTGGAAGATTATAACCTGCTCTTTGACATGTTTTCCTTGTCCTTACGTGGATGTGATGTGTTTTTGGGTGTTCAATGGTTACACACTCTTGGCCCCATCTTATGGGATTTTTTTGAACTTTGGATGCAGTTTTCAGTCAATGGAAAACAACACAAATTTACGGGCTTACAACTAGGGTCTCTCTGCATCATCAGTTCACATTGCCTAGAAAAGATCCTTAAGAAGAATTCATATTGTGTCATTGCTCAGCTCCACTCCATTCAGATGCACCCATCAACGGTCTCCACTACTTCCTTGGATAGATATGCAGGTGTCTTTGCTGAACCAGTGGGATTATCACCTTTAAGAGACCTTTCCGGTAAGAATTTAGCTGCATCTACATCTCGGAAGCAAATGGTGGCTATTTTGCATGCAGTACAGAAGTGGCAGCCATACCTATTAGGGAATTATTTCTGCATCAAGACTGATCTCCAAAGTCTGGAAAATTTCTGGGAACAACAGGTCTCCTCCCCAGCACACCTAAAATGGGTTATCCAACTCTTGGGTTATGCCTATGCGATCACGTACAAGAAGGGTAAGGACAATCTGGTGGCATATGCTCCTTATCGCACATTGGATGACCCAGTTTCTCTTACAAATGTTTCTCTGCTTGTTCCAAATTGGTTGCAATATGTTCAACAAGGCTATCTCTTCTATGCACTCCATGCTTCTCCATCAGCAGGGCACTCTAGGTTCCTCAAAACGTATGACCGGGAATAATGTAACTTCTTTTGGCAGGGACTGAAAATGACAATTCAACAGATGGTGGTTGACTGTCATATTTTCCTAGTCAACAAGGGTGAACCAACACTCCTTTTGGGACTTCTCGAACCCTTGCCTATCCCTACACAGATTTGGACAGCCATTTCTATGGATTTACTTGAAGCACTCTAGTGGTACAATACCACATCTAAAATGACACCATATGAAGCAGTCTATGGACAGGCACCACCAGTTCTTCTTCCATACAGCCTTAGCAGTTCCCCAGTTCAGGAAATTGACTCGGTTCTTTGAAACAACGATCAAATTCTTCTCATTCTGCAAGACAATATTCACATGGCATGAATTCGACTGCAACAACAAGCCGATCAACACTGTTCTGAGCACACTTTTCATGCAATTGATATGGTTCTTCTTCATCTACATCCTTACACCCAATCCTCCCTGAAACTCAAAAGGTGTCAGCTTCTCTCTCAATCTATCACAGAGGTATCCATTCAGTGGCATGGAATGCAACCCGAGGATGCTCCAGGGGAACCACTCCTTCAGATTCCGCATCAATTTCCACATCTAAAGCTGTGAGGACAAAGCTTTCTCTGAGGGAGAGGGGATGTTAGGAACCCGTGTCAACCCTTCTCTTTACTTTGTTAGTATATTGTTGTTGGATGCATATGCTTTGTAAGTTGTCCCGTAGTATTTGTTGATCCATAGTTTGCATTAGCCCATTGTATTGGCCCATAGTATTGGACGCATATGCTTTGTAAGTCATCCCGTAGTATTATATGTCCCATGGTATTGACCCATAGTATTGGGCATAGACTTAGTATATAAGTGTGTGTTGAGGCCAATGAAGGTACCATGAAGTTATTTGTATTGAGCTTGCTCAAAGGAGGTTTCCCCCTCGAAGTGGCCTGCGATCAATAAAATATTCTGTGATCTCATATATTGTGCATTTTATCAATTAATTGTTGCAGGTTCTTCACAGGTTGGTGGTTGGCACAGGTCGCCACCATGCAAACAATCTAAGCTCAAACCTCGACAATTGTAGAGCTCAATTGTGTGTGTGTGTGACAGGGAAGATGTCTGACCTTCTAAAGTTGGTTTCCCTCTATCATCAAAAGAACTCAACACATGTCCATGAGGTGAAATTAATCTAAGACACACGAACTTGCCCCTTGCCTAGTTTACTTTATATCTTGTATTCTATACATTTACTAACTTATAAGATATATGATCAATTTTTTCATATATTCTTAAGTTGCATATAATCTAATCTTTTCATATATTCTTAATTTGCATATAATCTAATCTTTTCATATATTCTTAAGTTGTATTTTCAAAATCTTTTCATATATTCTTAAGTTGCATTTTCAAAGGGGTTTTATAATACTTTAGCAACTTTCTAAGGGTATGAGAGGGTAAGGGGACTCAATTTATTTAAATAAATCTTAGAACTTAGCAAGTCTCCCTATCCTAATTTTATTCGACGTGGGTCATCACTTGCATGGGAAATGTATTAACTCTCTTTCCCATACAGACTAGGTCAAAGAAGGTAGTGTCGTTGCATTAGCCTATCAGTCCCCTAGGTTCTCATAGTATCGCACAACTTATTGAGCCTGCACAATTGAATTTACATGCTTTCGAGGCAAGGTGGAGGCAAGCTAGGAGGTGTATGTCTCATTCTCCCTTAAGGACGTAGTACATCCATTTCTGCCACAACTGGATCATAATAAATTTGTAAACGTACACAAATATCCGGCTTATGCACATATCAAATAGACCTGCTCATTTATATATTATAACTATGAAATAACAATGCAACTACTAACTTTTTTAGCAGTTCTGACCTAGGACATCGGTCCATTATAATCTCATGCAATACTCACATACAAATACATGCAAATAATTGTAACTTGCACCACATGATCAATTTCCTAATTTACCTAGATAACATAAGCATAGATGAAATTCAACCCTAATAACACAGACATAACTGTTGCTCAGCCCTAATAAACTAGCGTTTTAGCCCAAAATGTCAAATCTAAAAGAAGATGACATTACAAAACAAGATTTTCTCTATAATTGAAGTCACCATACAATAACATTTTCTGTGGTTTTTATCTTGCTATTCACTTCTTTTCTCTCTTCTCTTTGTTCTCTCCTCTTCTCGAATTAAATTCTTGACTTTGTTCTCTACATTCAAATTTTATAAACATATTTGAACTATGGACTAGTATTATTATACAAATATATGATGAATAATCATAAAATTAGTACTGAAATCGAAAAATTCAATTTTGTGGCAAGCATATAATTCATGAAACCATGATGGTTATTGAATTTTTTGTGCATTTTTCTATATTTATTTTTTTTCCACACGCCTTCCCAAAATTGATAGAAAATGTTGGCCAACACTTTCCTCTCCCTCCAATATCTCCCATGTCCTATAACTATGACTAATTGGCTGTCTACTCTTAGCTTTCATCTTTATACATTGTTGCTAATCATCCCCATTTATTATGTGTACTGATATGCTAATCATTTACTTTTAAATAAAATTTAGTCTCCATTACATATTATTAACTCTACATTTGTAAATATAATCCTATCATACACTTAACAAACTTGGGAGGTTCAAAGTATGATTAATGTTTGTAATCAGGATTTCTACTCATAGGAATCATATCAAGAAGGATGATGAACACTAGTAGGCAGAAGTTCAAGTTGTATGTTAAAAAGAATAACAACAAATAATGTCTAAAGGGTGATCATTAAGCCGAAGGCGTATTTTAAGGGGTCGTCTCCCCTCAGGCTTTCGTTGTCCATTGACGGCCTATGGGGAGCCACCACCTATCATCTGTCCATTCCATAAAATCCAAATTCGCCCGTGAAATCCCTTGCTCTTAATTCGGATGGATCCGCTCTGTACACGGGATCCTCGAATGGTGATATTATTTGGTGGGAAAAAGAGCGATACTCATCCAGCCAAATGCGCCAAGCCAGAATCCTTGGCGGCCATGTACGCGCAGTACTGTTCCTAGAAACAGTGGGTGCTAATTATAATCTGTTATTCAGTGGATCCGTCGATGGAACGATTCGTGTCTGGAGTAGGGGATGGTTGGACTCTGATAAGCATAATAGCGGCCCTGTCAGATGTATTGCAGCCATTCTTGAGGAAGAAAACAGGGTTATGCTTTTTAGTGGAAGTCTGGATGGATCGGTCAAGATGTGGCACGTCTGTATATAACACAGGCGATCAAGGTCAGCATCACTATATCACAAACAACATAATTAAGTTTCTATTGTCCTGGCAATATAACGAGTTAAGATGGATCTAATTGAAAATTATCCATGAAACCAAAACTCCCTGTAGTAACAACTTTGGAGCAGCTGTGAATGTCCATGATCCACCACTTTATCTGGCACTAAAGGAGGGTGTTGCAGGCGTTGTAGTGCTTTTTTTATATTGTCAAAGCGTAGAAAACACTAAAACCAGTCTAACAGTACTGCAGCCTGTTTCAGAATATTTGGACACCTTTGGATATACTCACAATAATTGGACGCCTTTGTTGATATTTGCTCTGTAACATTTCATCTTTGATAACATAAATTTAAACGGTATAGATAAGTGGATAGCCCGCGTAGGGATATATGTCGCTTGTATTTCACGAACGGGAACTTTTATGTAACGTTCTTATGGCATCAAAGTGCCTTTCGGGACTTTCATTTTATCTTAAATAGATCCCATTAAAATGACTATAGACAGATGGTAATATGGGAAAATTAAAAAAAATATTTCATAGGTTTCTGTCTGAGTTGCTATCCTGAACTGTACGAGGCATATCTCAAACTAACGTATGGCCTTCAAGGAATTGAATTCACCTGACGGAATCACATCGCTTTCTTTCCTGCAGCCAACAGTCGACAATGGATCACATTATTTAACATTCGGTGAAAAGAAATTGTGAAATCCAAGCAGAAGAATTGGTGAAATGCCGACTGATTGCAAGGCATATGTCATCATTTGTAAAAGCTCTACAAGATTCCTATCTTTCTAGCCTTGCCACTTTAACCTTCCTGAATTAATGGATTTCAGTATCATATCTCCCTTGCAGTCTATTTCAAAAGAAAGTCCATGCACTACCAGGGTCCTGCATTTGTCACTGTAGATACCGGCCTGTTACAAACTGTCAAAAGGAAGTTTTGTTTCTAGGGGAGCTAGAGGAGGTTTTAGAATCTATACAAGCTGCGGAATTTCAATGTTCTGTGGTCCCTCTATTTCGACAGATTAGTCGATGTTTCAATAGTTCACATTTCCACAGATTGGTCGCTATTTCAATAGTTCACATTTCCAGGTGATTGCATTTCTTTGTGTTGAACCGTGTTTTCAGAAAAATCTGCATGCCTTTTGTTTAAATGCTACAACTTGTTATAATTTTTTTAAGAAAGAAACAAAATAAGAACACGATACAAATGGCTCTGGATTTCATTTTCTTAGTCTTTCTAAAATATAATCCTTTATCCCTGTACATTGTATGTACTAATTAGGAAATAATGTTTGAAATCCTATATGAAAGAGAACGTGTAAGTTAAATTTGAGATAAATTTGATAATGAAAGTTTTAAATTATTTTTAATGGTTTGTAAAAACTCATATATTTATTGTTTTAAATTTTTATATATGAAACTTTACGTCATAAATTTTAAATTTTAACTGATTTTCAAAGGGCCAAATTATAATAATTTAAAAAATTATCCTATTTTCAAAAAGCTGAAATTATAATAATTAAATATAATAATATATTTGGAAAAAAATGGACTTATTAAGTCACTCTTTTTATTAATTGAATTAATTGTCACGTTTAAACTAATTTGGAATTATAACAAAACTCAGAATTAATAATAGAAAATTATCACAATGAGATTGTTAATGAAGCAATCGCCTATGAGCGTGTTTCAACCAACGATTGTAGAAAATAACACCCGCAATTATAGATGAAATCGGTGCATACAAGGCCAGTTAAATAAACATATTTCGATTTCGATTGATTAGTTTAAACATATAGTGCCACACACGCTAATATGCTACACACTAATCGTTTTCATTTTCTTTGCCTTCCTAAACTCTCACACTTGCCCATATACATTGTATGTACCAAGGATAAAATATTTGAAATCCTATAAGAAAGAGAATGTGTAAGTTAAAAACTTGAAATATATCATATGTGACGTGGGCACAAAGCCTTCTTTAAGGATTCAATATTGTACTTATCTTTATCGACCCCTAATTATGGTATTTTGTAGCTTAGTAGCAGAATTCAGGTATGGAAAGTTAGTTAGGAATTCATTTCAGCTAAAAAAATTTCAAATTTGCTTTGAACCATACAAAACCATTTATGACAAAAAAAACAATAATCTTTATCTTTAAAATTAAATTACATAATTATAAGATAAATGTTTTGGGGTTTATAACATTTAAAGCTCAAAATATTATTAATTAAGTCTTATTATGAGGTCTCTCCCACTAGGGAACGCTTTCTAGAATGCTTTCTAAGAAATTTTAGCAGACGTTTGAACTTTCTCTAAATTGAAATTTTTTAACAATTTTTTTTTATATATTGATGTGAATGTCCGCATCGACATTTTCAATCTTCCATGAGGAGATGCTTAAAAAAACATGCACACAACATATCAACAGATCACTGGTATAGGTACACATTACATCCTACCTACACATGTCTCTTCATAACCTTTACATATTTTTCACTCCTTCTAATCCTCTAACATTCCTTCTGCAGGTATGAATGGAAACATCGTGGCTCTGCACATATACATAGTTTCCTCTAGATTGAAGGAGCTCCTAACTTGGAAACATTAAATTGTCAAGACCTAGATCAAATCAATGTTGCAAAGACTTTCTTCGATAAATATGTTACACCATGGAACCCAAGAGAAAATCATGACACATAGATTCATATGCATCAATCAATTGAGGATGACCCTTGCTTGCTATATACAAAGGATATACTTTCATCCAACCCACTTCAGGACTATGAATAACTCTTAAACAGAATACAAAAACATACAAAATGCACCGAAATTTCGTGTCGACGCAGAAAAGAGACTACACTTGAATGCATATATAAATTCCCTTGGAATGTACAACATGAATCATCACTCTACATTGATGAAAAGGGTCAAAAAACATATCACCCTACACACAATGATGCTCAGATGAACATCCATAATCATAGCATACTTCAAACATGGCGAGCAAATGTGGATTTCCAACCAGTGCTATCATGCTATGCCATCTTGAAATGCATAGCCAAATATGCTTCCAAAGCAGAAGGAAAGTCAGATATCTACCATCATATGTTGACTAGAATCATAGCTACATCATCTCCACATGAGCCAACCTCATATGCCTACCATCTATTGCGCTCAAAAGAAATTGTTGACCGAGACATTAGTGCTCAAGAAACTTGCCATATGTTGCAAAAATTACCCCTTGTAACATGTAGTTGGGCCTTCACCAAACTAAATGTTGGTCGCCAAGTATTATGCCTTGTATCTCTTGACTCATATGATTTCTTATCTAGCTCTAGTTTCATAGATGCATACTTGCAACACCCTCCAAAATTGGACCCTTTATTCCTTATAGACCTTGCACAACAATGGTCATATAACCAGGGACACAAAAATGAAAAGTTGAAGAAGATAATTGTACCTTCAATCGTCCATGTTTGGCCTCGTTTGACTTCCATTCCAACCAAAGATTCCAATTCCTTTCTTGATTTATACTATAGTGAGCTCCTTTTATATAAGCCATTCCATTCCTTCACTAAATACAGTGACCTTACATAACATAAAATTATGTCAAACTAGGATCACATACGAAATACCTATTGTGCATGGCATGTAGATTGCATCCTTCATCCACTCCTGATGAGCCAACATCTAGAGATGAGAATACCAATCATAACATACATCTTGACATGGACTTGAATGAAAGGCAAGCTTTGTTAAGATTTGTCCCTACATGCAATATCCACATCAATGATCTTGACATGCTTGGCCTTTGAGATTTTGACACCAACAATACATGGAATCATCCAGAAATATCAACATATACATTGGAAACTGCACCAAACTACATTGACTACAACCGAAGGATTGGGGAAGTAATACACGATAGCACTCCCCAACCTACTTCCACAAATACATTATCTCACAGTCAACAACTTGCATTTGACATAGTCCTACAACATTCACAAGTTCAAATAACTAAAGAGCCATTGAGGATGATCATCCAAGGAACTGCAAGGACAAGTAAATCCTACCTTATAAGCACCATAAAAAAACATTATCTTCTCAATCAAACTCTTTCCATAGCCCAAGTCTGCTCCTTGCCCCTACTGGTGTTGCAGCGTTTAACATACATGAAACAACTATACATGTAGGGTTCTGGATTCCTATAAAGGACATCAAGCCTTTGTAGGGACAATGCCTATTAGTGATCAAAGAAGAGATGAAACATATTCAATACATTCTCATTGATGAGATGAGATTCATAAGACCTAAATTGTTTGTTCAAATTGAATGTAGCTTGCATGAGTGTTTTCAAGAGCAAAACAAGTGCTCATTCAGAAAATGTTCTCTAATTCTTGTCGGTGATGGCAATCCTTATCCCGATTGCAGATTCCTTTTGTATGAGTACGTGGCAACATGGACCCACATCTCCATCTTCTTCTATATTAACACCGTTGTCCACGAAACCGTTTTCTTGTAGCGCACTGAAATGTTTGCTCTGATGGATGTCCATCAATATAACCCTGGCACCCATCAGTATCACCCTGCATCCAAGCATCAGATGGTGGATGCCAAGTATGTAGGCGATGTGATGCATGGTAAACAGCCTTTAACACCCTGCCCGACTGCGCGATCGCCGCTTCAGATAATTTTGTCAGAAATGTTATCCGTTTAAGTAATCGTTTCCAACCTGGGAAATTCATTACGATTTGGTGGAGAAACACTCAGTATTAATGCAATCGTCTGGCATGCTCGCGTGGCCATGCCCATTTGAATTTTGAATTTTTTTGTTCCACCTTACTACCAGATACAAGTGATATTGCCGCTTCCCGCCCTCGTTTGAGTTCGAACATATTCATAGATAGGAGCACACGATATTTTTTTTTCACTGGTCTGGAGTTTACTTTCATAGCCATGGCTGAACTCAAGCCTATTTGTATGGATGAGCTGCTTACTATCTTATGACAATCTGCAGAAGCCCAAATTGAGAGTAAAAGGTTATATAATTCTCTTTGTGGAGACTTTTGTAGGGGATTTCTCCCTACTTCAGGTCTAAATAATGACACTGATATTACTATTTGCATTTTACACCGTTGTAATTAGGATTTGCATTTACACCTCTCTCACTTTGCTATCATGACTATGCAGATTTAGGTAGTTACCATCCGACTCAATTTTCCAGCATGATGAACCTTTATCGCCGACCTTTACAGGTTTTGTAAATGGGAGTAAAACAGTACTAGTGTTCTTCCGTAAAAATATATTAAGAAGGGAGTCACTTAGGTGTAGAACTATAGACTTATTTGATTATTCTGCCAGCTCAATGCAAGTTTTGGTTACAACTCTTTTGACATTAACATGGTTGGAAAATTTTAATGTAAAAAAGAAAATGTATTTTATTTTTAGATAATTTATTTTTTATTTATCAAATTTAAAAAATGTAAATGTTATAAATTGTGAAAACTTCAATTTTATAATACCATGAGTTTAGGTTTCTGACAAATGGTGGTGACATGATAACATGATAGTAATTTCACAATTGCATTTAATATAGTCCGTTATTAGGTTTTCTTAATATAATGGATCTATATTAAGCAGTAGTGTTATAAACTCTTCTCCATTGAAATATATACTTATTGTTGTGCTCCAAACTAACTTTATATGAGTAGGTTGAATTGTAAAAGTTTGTAACTTCATATGAGTAGGTTGATTTGTAAAAGAAATATATACTGATTCTTGTGTTCCAAACTAAATTCATATGAGTGGGTTGAATTGTAAAAGTTTGTAACTCTAAATGAGTAGGCTGAATTGTAAAAGTTTGTAACTCTATATGAAAGTGTCTACTATTTGGATTTTTTTAGTATTTTTTAAAAGATTAATGATATTTTAATGAAATTTAATATTTATGTTAATTACTTTTAAACCATTCACATTATCACATTATTATTTATGTTTATCTTAATTAGAAAAAAATTATCTAAATTATCAAAACATTTTATGATTTTGGTTTGGATTGTTTATTTTATGAGATTGTTTTAAAAATAAATATTTGTCATTAGAATTATCAAAATATTTTATGATTTTGTTTTTGAAAAAACATTTAATGATTTTGTTGACTTGGATTACATTACATCATTTAATGATTTTGTTTTTCCACTACCCTTGATCAATGCATTGATTGCATTATATCATCTCAATTATTGGCATATGACTTGTACCACATCTCCTTCATCTTGTTGCCACATATTTTCTACTCTTCCCAAGGATTTTTTTGACTTTCTACTTTCCATAACACTTACTTAAAAATGAAGGGCTAACATAGGAACATTTTATTATGAGTGTATAAATATTATTACGTCTAAATTTATGATAGAAATAGGAAGTGTTCCCCTTGTCATCCATAAGCAAATGGATGGAATAGTTGAGTGATTTAATAAATTTTTTGTAAAAGGATTTAATAACAATCCACACGTCTTTGGTCTTGGAACCCTCTCCTATTCTTGATGTTTTGAAATCCTTAATTTTCTTCAAAATCTAGATAAATTTCTAGGAAATAGTTTACATTGTTCAAATAGAACCATTAAGTTTTTTTTCTATTTTCGAAATATTGATTTTAAAAGTATACCATTAGTTAAAATTGATTTAAAATTTTCAATTGGACATATTAAAAGAATAATTAATAAATCTATAAGTAATGAATGTTTTTTTGCAATAAAATTGAGTTTACATTTATTAGGCTTAATACACTAGTAAACCTTTTTCTAATTTACTTACATTCAAAACATGAAATGAAGCATCCAATAGTTCATATGACCCCATCTTTGAAAAACCCAAAATTCCATGATGATGAACTTCTTTTCATCTTCAATATAATTTGCTATTTGTTATTTCATCTTGGTATTGTTTAACACAAGCCATTCAACTTTCAATTCACCTAATTAACTTTCAATTAAATATGGGCATCTAGGACAAAACATGGTTAAGAGAGGTTAAGATTATTAAAATTGCACTTTCAACTTTAGAATTATTATGTAGGAAAATGCAATTTTGGCATTTTGATAATTACAAGTTTTAGAATTTCAACAAGTATAATTGAGAATAACTCACATTTTGTAAAAGAAAAATGCAATTTCAACGATCATGAAATGCAATGAACCAAGAATTGAAAAATTAAAGATATTGTAATTTTTTTTTTGAGAAATTGTAATGTGGCCATCCAAAAATTGCAATTTCAACAATTATCATAATTACTGCAATTTGAACAATTACAAATTCAACAATAAATAGATCCAAGAGAAATTGTAATTTTGTCAATTACAAATTCACAATTTTAATAAGTAGAATTGAGGGAAATTCACATTTTTAAGAGAAAATGCAATTTCAACAATTCGAAATGATAAAAATTGTACATTTTTATAAAAAAATCAATTTCAGGAATGTCACCAATTAGATGATTGTAATTTTGATAATTGCATTTGCAATTGCATGCTTTTTTTCATTTAGAATTGAAATTGCAATTTTGACATTTGGATAAGTACAAATTTAATAAAATTATCAACTACAAATTTGCAATTTATAATTTTTTAATGAAAAAACCTATTTCAACAATCAATGGGAATTATAAAGGAATTGCAAATTTTTAATCAAAAAAATTGGAATAATTACATCTAGGAATTGCAATTTCAACAATTAATTGATTGCAGTTTGGATGTTTGTATATTGCAATTTTAGAAATTTTGTATAAGTTGTAATTCCAATTCCAGGGAATGAAATTATGACAATTCAGAAATTCAACAATAAAATGATTGAGGATATATTGCAATTTCCACACGTACATGTTTGAAATTTCAACTAGTTATATGAATGGGGAGAAAGTTGCAATTTTAAGGAAAAGCGCAATTTCAACAATTAGGCCAAGGAAATTTTAGTGATCAAGATTTGCAATTTCAAAAGTGATGAGTTATGAAAGTGCACTTTTACCATACATCAATTTTAATTTCAACAATTAGTTGATTGCAATTTCGATATCTCCAAAATTGCAATTTTAATATCCAAAAATTGCAATTTCAACAATTTTAATGATAATTTTGGTAGTTCTAAAGTCAAAAAATTGAGTAGCAATTCCAATTATGACAATTCACAAATTCAACAATAAAATGATTGAGGAGATATTGCAATTTCCACACGTACATGTTTGAAATTTCAACTAGTTATATGAATGGGGAGAAAGTTGCAATTTTAAGGAAAAGCGCAATTTCAACAATTAGGCCAAGGAAATTTTAGTGATCAAGATTTGCAATTTCAAAAGTGATGAGTTATGAAAGTGCACTTTTACCATACATCAATTTTAATTTCAACAATTAATTGATTGCAATTTCGATATCTCCAAAATTGCAATTTTAACATCCAAAAATTGCAATTTCAACAATTTTAATGATAATTTTGGTAGTTCTAAAGTCAAAAAATTGAGTGGCAATTCCAATTATGACAATTCACAAATTCAACAATAAAATGATTGAGGAGATATTGCAATTTCCACATGTACATGTTTGAAATTTCAACTAGTTATATGAATGGGGAGAAAGTTGCAATTTTAAGGAAAAGCGCAATTTCAACAATTAGGCCAAGGAAATTTTAGTGATCAAGATTTGCAATTTCAAAAGTGATGAGTTATGAAAGTGCACTTTTACCATACATCAATTTTAATTTCAACAATTAATTGATTGCAATTTCGATATCTCCAAAATTGCAATTTTAACATCCAAAAATTGCAATTTTAACAATTTTAATGATAATTTTGGTAGTTCTAAAGTCAAAAAATTGAGTAGCAATTCCAATTATGACAATTCACAAATTCAATGATAAAATGATTGAGGAGTAATTGCAATTTGGACAATTACTTTAAAATTTCAACTAGTTATATGGTTGAGGAGAAATTTGCAATTTTTAACTAAAAGTGCAATTTCAACAATTAAACCAAGGAAATTTTAGTGATCAAGATTTGGACTTTCAAAAGTGAGGAATTATGAAACTGCACTTAATTGATTGCAATTTAGATATATGCAAAATTGCAATTTTAGCATCCAAAAATTGCAATTTCAAAAAGTAATATTTTGATAGTTCTAAAATAAACAAACTTAGTAGCAATTGCAATTTGAGCGACTACAAATTCACAATTTCAAGAAGTATACTAAAGAATAAATCCACATTTTTAATGAAAAAAATTCATCAAGAAGTGTAATTTCAACAATCTAAAGATATAAAAATATCCATTTTAGCATCAAATTACAATTCCAACAATTCATTGAATCCAATTCATGAGATTGGCTATTGCATTCAATCTCATGAATTCAAGAGTTGAAATTTCAACAATTAGAGCATTATAAACAAATTGGAACTTTTTAATGATAAAATGGAATTATAGCATCAAAAAATTGTAATTTCCACAATTTCAACAATCAATTGATTATCATTCCAATAATTGCATCAATTGTATATTTGCAATTTGAGGAACTTTTAATTCAAAAATCGCACCTACAAATTTGCAATTTCAACAAATAGATGATTGACGAGAAATTCACATTCTTTTAACAAAAAAATTTATTTCAATAGTTGGTTGATTGTAATTTCAACAATCAAGAATTGCAATTTCAACAATTAAAAAAATATTTATTTTTTTTGAGAAATTGCCATTTCAACTTTAGGAAAACGCAATTCTGGCATTTTGAGAATTTCAACAAGTATATGTTTGGGAAGAGATTCACAACTTTTAAAAGAAATTGACTGCAATTTTAGCTATTAAGAATTATAATTAAAACTATTGAAGAAGTATTTAATAATTATAATTAAAACTATTGAAGAAGTACTTAATTTGCAATGCAATTTTGACATTTTCATAATTACAAATTTGAGGGAGAATTCACATTTTTTTCACTTGGAAAAATCACATATCTTGATATTCAAATTAATGAATCAAAGAATACAAATACTATATATCATCTTCCAGCTCACAAAAGACTAATTCTAGAGATTATGATCGATCTACAACCCCATATGAATTGATACTCCAAAATAATTGCATATCTAAACTCTAAATGTTATACCTCTGATACTCTCTCATTTTTATCTATCCATAAAGACAAAAACAAGAAATCAAAGGACAATTTCATCCAGCCATAAAGACAAAAATAAGAAATCAAAGGACAGAGAAGTAAAAACAAAGTACACTCCAAGTCAGGTTTGAGAAAGTAAAAATAAAGTACGGTCCAAAATAACTTAGATATTGTCTTCCAAAATCATAATAGAAAGGAAAATTTTAATCATGAAAAAACTTTAACCATCAAAACATTGCAAAGATTCTTGGTCAACTAATGAAGAGTTGTAATAGTCTTCAGAGAATAAAACCCCTTCCTCAAGATCTAATGCTTTTATTATAGCTTGTCCACTTCATTGTTAAATTCCCTATTAGCATGGAAGAAGTGAACTAACTCTAGAGAACGTTGAAGCATCTGGATTCTAAATTACCAATGATCCAGTAAAGACACCTAGGATGCTTGAGGGACTGTGTAGCAGAGAAGGGGACCTTCATTGTGTTGGGTGTGGTTGTTTGGATTTAGCTTGAGATGTCTGTAGCTTTGTGGTTGATCTCACTGTCTTAGCATCCTCCTCCTTTGTCTCTTGCAAAAAAGAATTGAAAATGTTGTTTTGCAAAGCATTTTTTGCATGTGAAATTAGACATTCCATACCCTTGTATTCATGGAGAAGCTTGATGAACTAGTCATGAATCTAGACTCCATCGACAAATGTAAGCCATGTTTCTTAGTATGTGAAGCAAAGTTTAACAGGGGTGATGGGGTAGTCCTTGGTTATGTCCATAATCATAAGAATGCATAATTGTTTTTAGTGAAACACCACCAACATGTAATGCAAGCGAAAAGAATCCATTAAACCATAAAGAATGCATTAAACCATATGCCAAGGGTAAATGAGGCAATATGGCACTTAGAAGGAACAAGTGTTTAGGTTTATACCCCCATTTCTCTGTGCATTATAAGTATAAGACTTCGCTTGTCAATGATCAATGCAATTCACAAATTCAACATTAAAAGGATTGAGTAGAAATTTCAATTTCAACAACTACAAATAGAAATTTTAGTGATCAAGATTTGCACTTTCAACAAGTCGAGAATTTTGAAAGTGCAATTTTACCATACATAAATTGCAATTTAAATAATTAATTGAATGCAATTTTGATATCTACAAAATTGCAATTTTAGCATCAAAAAAATGCAATTTCAGCAATCAATGGCAGTTCCAAAGCCAACAATAAAAACTATGAATTCACAAGTTCAACAAGTATACTAAAGAATAAATTCACATTTTTAATGAAAAAATTAATCAACCAAGAACTGCAATTTCAACAATTGAAGAATTGTAACAATTGCAATTTTAGCATCCAGAGATTCCAATTTCAACAATTAATTGACTACAATTCATGACATTGAATATTGCAATCTCATGAATTCATGAGCTGCAATTTCAACAATTGGAGAATTCTAAAAATTGGAACATTTTAATGCGAAAATTGAATTATAGCATCAAGAAATTGTAATTTTCAGATTTTCATCAATCAATTGCTTACCATTCCAATAATTGCATATTTGCAATTTTAGGAACTTTTAACTCAAATTGCAACTACAAATTCACAATTTCAACAAGTAGATGATTGAGGAGAAATTCACAATCTTTTAAGGAAAAATGAAATTTCAATAGTTGATTGATTGTAATTTCAACTACCAAGAATTTCAATTTCAATAATTAAAAAATTATTAAATTTTTTTTTTTTAAGAAATTGCAATTTCAACTTTAGAAAAATGCAATTCTGACATTTTGACAATTAAAAATTTGAGAACATCAACAAGTATATGATTTAGAAGAGATTCACAATTTTTAAAAGAAAAATTCAATTTCAACAATTGATTTACTACATCCCAAAGGGGTTGGATCCATTGGTGAAGAGCGAGGAGTTTTTCACCAGTGGGAAAGGTTCAATTCCAATGAAGGCCAAACCTGCAGCCATGGGGGCACCTTGAGGTAGTGGTCAAATGTGTGGTTCCACCCATAGAGATTGTATTAAATAATCTCGTGACCTATGGACACATAAGTGGATCAAAGCCCACCCCCATGTCCTCCTAACATTTTTTTCCCAAAGGGGTTGGATCCATTGGTGAAGAGCGAGGATTTTTTCACTAGTGGGAAAGGTTCAATTCCAATGAGGGTTGAACCTGGAGCCATGGGAGCACCTTGAGGTAGTGGTCGAACGTGTGGTTCCACCCAAAGATATTGTATTAAATGATATCGTGACCCGTGGACACATAAGTGGATCAAAGCCCATCCCGATGTCCTCCTATAAGAAAAGTCAATTTTTGCTAGCTCATTCGGTTAAGGTGTGGGTCTCGTCAGCATGGCGACCCGAGTTCAATTCCCCTTAGGGATGATCTAGTTGGGAGGAGACACCCAAAAATCCAACCATCTTAAGGGTTGGTGTGGCCCAGGCCGAGTTCCATCCCCGGGTGACTTTGATGGCTTAGATGCCCCTGGTTTGTGGTTCTTAACCAATAGTTCATTGCTACCCGGCCACGAGTGACGTGCGATCAAAAAAAAATAAAATTGATTTTCTACAATTCCAAGAATCAAAATATTATACAAGTGGATATTGTTTATGAGAAATTGTAATATGACCATCCAAAAATTGCAATTTCAACAATTAATCACAACAAAATTTCAATTTAGACAATACAATTAGTAATTTGAAGAAGTATATGATTGAGGAGAAATTGATCTTTTTTTAATGAAAAGTAAAATTTCAACAATTGGTTCATTGCAATTTCAACGATAAAAAATTACAATTTCAATGCTTGAAGAATTTTTAAAATTGCAATTTCAACTGGAGGAAACTGCAATTTCAACATTTTGATAATTTCAACAAGTATAATTGGGGAGAATTCACATTTTGTAAAAGACAAATGCAATTTTAACAACTAACTGACTACGATTTCAACAATTAAGAAATGATTGAAAATGGTATGTTTTTAAGAATTTGCAATTTCAACTTTAGGAAAATGCAATTCTGGCATTTTGAGAATTACAGATTTGAGAATTTCAACAAGTATATGATTGAGAAGAGATTCATAATTTTTAAAAGAAAAGTGTGTTTTCAACAATTGACTTCAAATCCAAGAATAAAAAATTTATAGAAGTTGCAATTTCTTATGAAAAGTTGTAATCTAACCATCCATAAATTGCAATTTCAACAATTAATCACAACAACAAAATTTCAATTTTTACAATACAGATTAGTTATTTGAACGAGTACATTATTGATGAGAATTTGAACCCTTTCTAACCCCCTCTCTCACTCTCTCTCTCTCTCTCTCTCCCATACTCCTCCACCTACCCCTAACTCCTACCTCTCTCTCCCAAGCCCCTAGAACCCCCCTCCCTACTCTCTCTCTCTCTCTCTCACATCCCCCTACTACTCCCCCTACCTCTCACCTCCCTCCTTCTCTCTCATTATGTCTCTCCCATACTCCTCCACCTACCCCTAACTCTTACCCATCTTTCCCTCCCCTAATACCATGACCCCCCCTACTCCTCCCCTACCTCTCAACTCCCTCCTCCTCTCTCACTCTCTCTCTCTCCCATACTCCTCCACCTACCCCTAACTATTACCCCTCTCTCCCTCCCATAATACCTTGACCCCCCCTACTCCTCCCCCCACCTCTCACCCCGCTCCTCCTCTCTCACTCTCTCTCTCCCATACTTCTCCACCTACCCTTCTCTCCCTCCCCTAATACCCTGAACCCCCCCCCACACTTTCTCTCTCTCACCCCTACTCCTCCCCCTACCTCTAAGGTCCCTCCTTTCTGCTTCTCCTCTCTCTCTCTCTCTCTCTCTCTCTCTCTCTCTCTCTCTCTAATCCTTACTAACCTCTCTCACTCCCCTACTCTTCCACATACACCTAACCCCCATCCCTCTCTCTCCCTTAATTCCCTAATACACCACTACCCCATTAGTTCTCTCTCTCTCTCTCTCTCACACACACACACACACACATCTCTATGCCTCTCCCTACCACTAAAACCCATCCTCCTCCTCCTCCTCCTCTCTCTCTCTCTCTCTAAGCTACCATTACACAACAACTACAATGAGACACACTTTTTTTATGATAATATACTTTTTTTAATTATAATAATTTACTATTTTTTAATTATATGTAATTATTATATATCATATGTTAATTTTAAATATAAAATAGAAAATTTTAAATGAGCATAGATCCATCTACTTAGAGGGAAAGAAATTTGATAGAAATATACATAAATGTATTTATAAAATAAATTAAAACTTTAATTAATAATGAAATATATGATGATGATGAGTCCACTAAGATACAATTTTTTTAAGAGAAGCCTTCCTAAATCATCATAATTGTGATGATTTAAAAGGTCAAAGTCAACAAACCAGCAATGGATATTTTTAATAACTACAAATTTCCAATTGATATTCTTTTAATTTTAATGCAAAATGTGATTTCAGCAATCTAGAAACACAATTTCAATAACCATGGAATTATAAAAAAATTGCAATTTTTTATAAGAAATGTGAATAATAGCATCTAGAAATTGCAATTTCAACAATTAATTGAATTATCCACATAAGCCATAATTTAGAATGATCTTATATCTATAATTAATATCAATAACAACATATTCAACCCATTAAAAAACTGAACATAATACATTCATAAAAACCTACACCTACATCAAATTGAAGTTGATTATGAATCCACTGACTAATAATTATTGGAGTTTCAACAATTGAAGAGTTGTAAAAATTGCAATTTTAGCATCCAAAAATTGCACTTTGAACAATTAGTTATTAATTGATTGCAAATGAGATACCTACATATTGTGATTGAAATTGCAATTTTGGCACTTTTCAAAATTGCAATTGTTAATTATAAAAATTGTATTTTTTTATCAAAAATTTCAACTACACTATCAACAATTAATTGATTGCAATTTTGATAATTACATTTGCAATTTCATGATTTCTTTTTCTTTTAAATTTAAATTGCAATTTTGACATTTGGATCATTGCAAATTCAAGAATTTTAAGTACAAATTTGCAAATCATATATTTTTTAATAAAATATGTTGTTTCAACAATAAAAAAAATGCAATTTCAACAACCATAGATTTATGAAAAAATTGCAAATTTTTAATGAGAAATTGGAATAATAGCATCTAGAAATTGTAATTTCAACAATTAATGGTAATTTTGGCACTTCCAAACTACAAATTCACAATTTCAACGAGTATATACTAAAGAATGAATTCACATTTTTAATGAAAAAAATCATTAACAAAGAACTCCAATTTCAACAATTTAAGAGTTGTAACAATTGCAATTTTAGTATCTAAATTTTACAATTTCAACAATTAATTGATTGCAATTCATGAGATTCCATATTCCAATCTCATGATTTCAAGAGTTGCAATTTCAACAATTCTAAAAATATAAAAATTGGAACTTTTTAATGAGAAAGTGGAATTATAGCATTAAGAAATTGCAATTTCCACAATTTCAACAACAAATTGATCACCATTCCAATAATTGCCTATTTACAATTTTAAAAACTTTTAATTCAAAATGCACCTACAAATTCGCAAATTCAGCAAGTAGAGGATTCATGAGTAATTCTTATCAAAAAATGAAATTTCAATAGTTGGTTGATTGTAATTTCAACAATCAAGAATTTGCATACTGAACATTATTTAAGACTCTAAAACTCTATGAAAACATTTGCAATAAAATAAATAAAAAAAACATTATAACATATAAATAAGTCAAAATACTTTGTTGCAACCTGAATTATTATAATCTACATATTTATAGATTAAACATATTTATTCATTGATTGATTGCAATTTTGATAATTAACAATTTTGACAATTTTCTATTTATATTGCAATTTTGACAATTTTATATTTATATTGCAATTTTGACAATTGAATAATTACCAATTCTAATAACTACAAATTTGCAATTCATATCCTTTTAATTTTAATGAAAAATGTTATATCAAAAATCTAGAAAAGCAATTTCAACAACCATGTAATTATAAAAGAATTGTAACTTTGGAATGAGAAATTGGAGTAATAGCATCTAGAAATTGCAATTTCAACAATTAATTGAATGTAATTTCGATATCTGTATATCACAATTTTAGAAATTTTGTGAGAATATATTTCTAGCAATTCACAAATTCAACAATAAAAGCATTGATAAGAAAGTTGCAATTTTTTAATGAAAAGTGCAATTTCAACAATTATCATATGAAATTTTAAACTAGTTATATGATTGATAACAAGCCTTACGATTCTGACAATATACAAATTCAACAATAAAAGGATTGTGGAGAAATTGCAATTTCAACATCTACAAAATTGAATTTCAACTAGTTATATGATTGAGAAGAAAGTTCCAATTTTTAACAAAAGTCAAATAGTAGCTTGGACTCTTACTACACACACTGGTAAGCATTGTAGGGGTTGGATTTCCTAAGGGAATTATGGATCAATGAAGGGAATTCCTTCCTTGTGTTGTGTGGGGTATTTGAAAGGAGTGCCATGGCTATGGCGGCTAAGTGAAGGTTCTTATAGAAGATTTAGATGATCATTTGGCTGAGTATTGAGAGCATATGGGTTTTGGGCTAAGAGAAAATCATATAGGTTTCTTTTCTCAAGTGGCCTCATATCTTGTCTCAAGAGCGATATTAGAGGTTGATACCTATGATTGGATGGAATGTTTCCCCTACATAGTCAGTTTCTTGGACCAATTTTCATTGAAGATAAGTGTTCATTGTTATTGTGTTTATGCAATGTTTATCCTTCCTTCTAAAATGAATGTGACAATATGCATGTGTCTTTATGGGTTTGTTTATTCTATTGTGTTTTTATGTTTTAATCTCGTGTGCATGCATTTGTATATCATGTTTCCCATGGAGGCTAGGTTATAGGAAGGTTACCATTAGGGATGAGTATTTAAGCCCCATCAACCAAGACAATTTCAACAATTGACGAGTTATAGCAATTGCAATTTTAGCATACAAAGATGACAATTTCAACAATTAATGAGAAAATGGAATTATAGCATCAAGAAATTCTAATTTCCACAATTTCAATAATCAATTGATATAATATATTTATTAAAATAACATAAAAACATAACTTTAAATCATGTCATCATCATTAATTTGAAATTAAATCACAAAATTTTAATTTTTCATTAAAAACATAATAAATGTACCAAAAGTTACATAAAAGCATAGCTTTAAAACCTCTTATTATAATCCTATATATAACATCATATTTTAAGTTTTTAACACAAAATTAATGAAATCTTTAATGAATTCCATATAAAATATTGTCAAATTTGATTAACTTATCATTATAGTATTAATCAAAACATATATCCTAGATTAAATTAAAAATACAAACTATAACATTCGTTAGTTGATTGCATTTCAGATAAATTAATAAATAATAAGGAAGGGAGTAGTGGTACTTACCTCATGTATGACTCACAACACTTTAATTCTTCTTCACAACACATGATTGACTTTTCTTATTATATGCTTTATTGAGTTTAAAAAGAATTCAGGTTGAATATATCATTTGTTGTTGTTGCATCTACCATGAATGCATTCACTTTGCATTCCAACATACCCATGAGTACTTTAAGAAGTATTGATTCCATCCATTTAGAAATATCAAAGGTCATGGATCTAGACATGAGAATTGATGCCACAAGAACACCATTATGTTGGGAATCAAATGCCAACAATGTATAAATTTGGAATTGCATACAAATAAGCATGATATTAGTTACATGCTTAGATGATCTTATAAATAATAAATGATCTAGCGAAAAAAATAGTATGTGATGTATATGCTTTTCTTAAAGTGATTTGTTCCAAATGTAGAGTCCAATGCTAATAAACTATCATGGCCATGATATTTTCTCATCCATTCTAGTTGTAGTGATTGTTGAATGCTTAAAATGAAGGGAGTGTGTCCCTCACATGGGGGCTTCACTAGAAGGCAATATAATACCACGTTCATTCATATTGCGGTATTAAATATTCATGAAAACCTAAAAATTATATTGCTTATATATTAAGGGGCAAAGGGTTTTTTTAATTTAATGTAACAATACAAAAATACTTTGGGGTCTTTTTTATATGGGCGGGCTAACAAATATCCACCAAATGGAGATGGCGGGATCACGACCGGATGAGAAATCGGGTTGAGGCAAGTCTCGGGCTTACCAGTATGCAGGGAAATCGCATCTTGAGGCATGCTTGAGGCCAGGGGGTTTCATGGTGAAGTGGGTTTCCAGTCGATCATAGTCGAGAGACAGTGGTCATTGACAACCAATTGTTACCAATAGCACTCAGCCAGTTGTTACCAATAGCCTTGGGAGGCTCTAAGCCTCCAGGGCTTGTTATAGGCCCTCAATAGGCCTTGGGGGCTTGAATACCCAACCACTCGTGCCTATTAAAGGACTTGGGAGGTTTCGTCAGCCTCCTAGAGCTTGTTACAGGCCCTGGGGGCTTGGATACCTAGCCCACAACAGGCTTAGTCAGCGATTGGGGAAGTGTAACATGCAATCTAAATGTTGTACTATGTGCATTGGCTCTAGTGACATACAAGAAGTGATCTCCTATCTCTTCATTAGACCATTATATGTTGCAAATCATAATGATATGTGGTTGAGTAATTGCATTGTGGGTTAAGTAATGTGCATCCACAATATACATCGAAAGAATCAAGGTGCATTGTAGAATGCATGTGGGGTCATAAGAGGGGTATCATATCAATATACTAGGTAGAAATATAAAGGGGTATAAAAAATGTTAATGAAAAAATTGATACATACAATATCTATTGAAAATAGGGTTTTTTTTTTTAAATTGGGAAGGCATATTGGGAGGGGGTTAAAAAAACCGATCTTGGAAGGCATTTTCCAATATTTAGTGAAATTAGGGGTATTGTTTCATATTTCACGAACGAACGTGCTATGATAGTGGTTTATTGAGTGAAGCCCCCGTGGTCCCTCATCATCTATGGAATTGTCAAACTCTGAGTAGTAGAATATTTTATCAGGATTTGTAGATTGCCATATACACACACACTTTGAGCATCATTCTTTTCAAACATATATTGGGCATGTTTCAATCTCCTCTCTATATTTCCAATGTCATCACGAGTAAGAAAATCATTTTGATCAAACTAAACTTTAGATGATGTTACTTTTACATGCACTAGTTCACGATGCTTGTGATGTACACATTCTGCTGGCATTCCCAACAAAAACCATCTTTCAACCGATTGAAGTAGTTTCTTGTTAATATGTGGTGCATGAAATTCCCTTGTACCTACAAAGTCACCAATGTCTTCTACATGGAAAAGTTTACTTGTAAGACCTATATGATTCATCTCACTATAAGTGATCAGGGCATGTTTTGGTGTCTTATTGGGTATGTGAAAACTAAAATGACACATGCAACCACGTCTTAAATACTTACAACCTGGATGACTCCATGTACCCATTTTAGGAAATTTTGATATATTATAAGGCAATACATCAATCTCTCGATAGTCCTGTAACCCATATGAACTCCAAAACCTGTAAGCAATGACAAAATACTAACACACTAAAATTTGAATTTAAAACAAAATTAATGTAAGAAAAAGAAAGTAGCAACAAAGCACTTACACTATATATTCCAAAGGGGTGTTGATTCTACACTTTTGATTTCCAACATGTTTATTTCTTGTTTTGACTTCCTGCCTAAAAAAATTTTGAAAGCTCGTTGGATACAATAACTTTTTTCTTTCCCTGATAATGAACTCATTATATCTATTTGATTTGATCCAAGCAACATTGTTACCTCCAATCACACTCTAGGGAAAATCAAAAGAAGAAAAGATTGTTTTTTCGGGATCCTACACTACAAGAGCTAGTAGTTGTTGCCATTTTGAACACATCTACAAGGGGTAGATTATGAGTTAGTTCTAGGTTTGTAAAATGAAATATGTAATAGTATTAAACCTAATTTTCTTCTCCTTGTACAATAATTAAATGATAATTGTGTTTAGATGGGACATATGATAATATTTTTCAATGAGGGGAAAATCACTTTTATTCTATGACTTTACCTATTTATGGAACCATAGGATTTTTGACATGGCATAAACCTTCTTACATAGTAAAGCATCAACCCATTCTTCCTCCCATTTTTGACAACTAGAGAAAAATGTTTGAGGCACAAACACCAAGAAGATTGATGCACCCTCTCATTATGATGAAAACCAAAAGTAAATCTTTATTGAGGGAGAAAATGAATTTAATAAAAAAAATACTCAACAGTATTACAAGTGATATTATGTTATTCTGCTTCAAATTCTCTACAACTCTAATGAACACCCAAAATCTCTATCTCCAAGAGAAGGACAAACTCAACCTATCACTATCCTATAGTGATAAAAAAATGTAATGAGAATTCTAGGTATGTTAAGGATATCATTATATCTGATAGGTAAAATACTCTATTTTTTTCACTCCAGGAATCTATCTCTACAAAAAGAGCTACAAAATAGGCCCTTATATTTTACATCTAATCAAGTAAGCACTTAATTTGGTCCATATTCAATTTTGATTGGTCCATATTCAATTTTGATGTATATAGGCCTAGTTTTCCATAAACCTATGTGTTTCTCTAAAATAATACATTTTGAGTCAGAATGGAGTTCTTGTGTAAATGAAGCCATTGCTTTGTCATATTTTATTCTCAAGCAATGACCAAAGAATGAAGGATAGTGCAACCTATTTACACAAAGAGGCTAAGCCAACAAAAACACAAACTTTAGAATTCCTTGCTCTAAAACCACAAAGAACAACTTCATAATGGTAGCCAATTTGATTTTCTAATTTTCTTATAATTAACAATATTAGATCTCACATAAATTAAGTGTATCCTCTAGAGATCTACCATTGTAGTGACCACTACATGCAAAAGTCAAAACCTCAAACATCTTGTTTAGCATTCTGTTAAAAACCACAAGAGTCAAGGAAATAGGCAACCACACAACATCTTTATGCCACTAAAAGCTCACCCAAACAATAATGTAAAACATGGTCAAGTGCCCCTGAAAGAGGAACACCCCATTTTTAATATTTTCCATGTTAGCAATCTCCAAAAACACTTAGCACTATAGCTTGATTACCCGAACCACATGAATTTGCATGACATCTCTATACGTTTAAATAGTCTCAAATTTCATGACTATGATATCATATTAGTACATGAGAATATTGATAATATTATTGATATTTTGTAAAGTGGCATTTTCATCAATCCCCCAATGGTTTAACCAAGCCATGGCATCTTTATACCAGCCTCTCTTGAGCCACAGGTTGTCTTGACTATATTTGAAAGCAATTTGAGGAAGTCTTTGGTCTCCCATGTTAATAATCTTGTACTTGTACATCAAGTACCTTGTCATAGCAATGCTCTCAATGGTGGGAAGACCCACTTTTATTAGAAGAATATGATAAGGTGTATTACTTTTAATTTTGATGTTATACGTTATACAACACTTATGGCTTTGCTCAATCTTCCTCCAAGATTCTGTGTACACAAACTACTATTTAATTTGAAGGGACAAAATCTTGTTTACAATCTTATTGCATTGAAATGAAAGTATACATATCATATTTAATTTTAAGTACCTACAAATATGACAAAAATACAAATCAAATATTTTTAAGACATAATAAGTATGAATAATATATAAAAAAGAAAATTGTGTGTATTTATAACTTTATATTAAATTGAAAAATATGGAATATATACAAGAAATATGGATTAGCATAAATAATTCTATAATAACAAATTACATAGATAATCATAACTATATAGATAAAATTATGGTCTATAACATAATAAAGTCTCCCTTAATTAAGTTTAAAATTTAATATTAAAAATGTATGTGAATACAAAACATGATTATTAAAAATTAAAGTCTCCCTTAATTAAGTTTAAAATTTAATATTAAAAATATATGTGAATACATAACATGATTATTAAAAATTAATATTAAAAATGTATGTGAATACATAACATGATTATGAATGAAAAAAAAATTCATTACACATTAATATTTTTTAAATAAATATTTTTTGGGGTTTTTACTTTTTAATCATGGAATAAGATTGGATATATAATTTCATTAAAAATTTATTAAAAATATGAAAATAAATAAAATTTGAAAAAAATAGTAATTTGTATCATTATTTTGCATGACCAAGATAAAGTGTTGATGGCAATAATGATTTAATAAATATATTGCTTAAGTGTCAATGTAAAGTGCTTAAATATTTGGGGCCGCCGTTATGGCCGGGTGGTTGGGGCAGTCGGCTGTGGCCATCCCCACCCAGGATCGACCCCGAGACCCCGTCCGATTCGACGTCCTCACCCACCATTGGGCGCCGGTTTAACTGCATGTTAAAAAAAGAAAAAGAAAAAAGTGCTTAAATATTTGTTCCATTGATTGTAACTTAGGTAGTTGGGAGGAATGATTGTTGCTCTCCCCACCCAAGTTCAATTCTTGTAAGTGACATGATGATCTTGTTGAGTCCATATTGTAATAACTAAATTTCTTACCATATTAAATATGATTACTCTCCAACTTACTGTTTGTTTTGCAATGTGTCTATAAAAAACTGTGAAAACCAATAACCATATAAATTAGCACCAATAAAATTATAAAAACAAAATTTGATTTTAATAATTATGCAAAAGCTTTCAAAAGTATCCAAACTACCAATTTAATAAAATTATAAAAACAAAATTTAATTTTAATAATTATACTAAAATTTTCAAAAATATCCAAATACCAATTCAATAAAACTATAAAAAATAAATTCAATATATCCAAAATATCAATTCAATAAAATTATAAAAAAAACAATTTTAATAATCATATAGAAAGTTTTAAAATATTCAAAATACCAATTCAAACCTCAACCCTTTTAGAAACATAAAATTAAAAAATAAAACTTAAATTAATAATCATTCAAAATCTTAAAATATATAAAAGATATCTAGAACAGTTTTAAAAATGGTTTTCATGTACATGACTTTTTCCTACCTAAAACATCTTTAATCTAAGCATCCTTGGAAGGGTCAAGCTTGCCACCTTTGATTGCTGCCAACTATCTTCATGAAAATCTTACCTCGTAAATCCTCAGTAATAAAACTAAGATACCAAATCTTAACTTAATTGGTTAAAGGCAGGCGATTGTTTACCTTGTTAATACTTTATAACCCGAACTCTTCAAGATAAGGAAATTGACTTACTGTGAAAAAGGCCACATATATATATTGGAGTCATAAAGCTTAATTTGTGTCAACCATTTCATGGTCGAAATTTTTGAGGGCCTCCACATGAATTAAGCTCCACATAATCTATTATGATATTACCAATTGGCAGTTTATTCTCAATAACAGTATAGAGTAATTTTCTCAAAATTTAATAAACATGAAATAATTTTCAAACGCAACTGCTCAAACACACCATCTTAGATATTGACAAAGGATAGAAAACAGGTTGTAAAATATCTAAAACGCAAGGTGCTTGTGTGAAATTTAAATAAATAAACTCACTGTTCCTAAAGACTCTAAACCAACGCACTTTCAAAACAATTTTGCCATTTATATTTTGTCCACCGTTTCAATTTAACCCATGAAAGCTTTTAATTTTCCAGTGGTAGAGAAAAATGACAGAATAATATGGTACAAACATTTGACCATCTGAGACGGCCTATTAAAGTCCAAAGTGATCGCCCTCTTCGTGAGAGGAGAGAATAATGCGTTGCTTCTCTTAACAAAATTTTGGAAAGAACATGAGAGTAGAGTAAAGTGTTATCCAACGCAGTCAATCTGTGTTTAGTCAGTGTAATTGATGCACTTTTGCCAATAAGTAAAAAGTAATATGAAGTTCATAAAAAATTATACACCCTGAAAAATCTAATATGTAAATCATCACACAGCGAAATTCTTTCAATTTTCTAATCAATCCATGTCTGCATAAAATTATTTTAATAAATTAATTTCCTTACTAAACCCTCTTCCTCTCCTTCAATCGCTGAACAGACACTCGTGACTCTATTGCTGATCAATCTACAACCATTTTTCCAAATTCAAAAAACCCATAAGGAAAACCCCTTAAAAAAACTCTAAAATAACAGCAATAACTTTTTAAGACGATTGTGATCTTTATGTCTATAATCACATTGTGTGTATGGTGTGCACAACAGCCTACGGAGATTGATGTCCGCACATGAGCGAGACAAGCCACCAATGAAGCTCTGCCTGTCGGAGATACCCCATGTAAAATCACTGTTAGAAAATGCAGAGACCATGAGAAAACATAAGGACAATGGAATGTTCAACATATTATTTCAGGATCGCTTACAGAATTGAGAAGAACCAGAACAGACACTTTAATAAGCATTATGGATGATCCAACATGACAGATCTTTCTCTTGTTGCTGTTTCAGGCTCCTATTTTATGTTCTACCATTGCGTAGCATCGCTTCGAACCAAACAAAGTATTTTTTGAAATAAGTTGGAGGGAAACCAAAAGCTGTGATTCCACTGTTTGAAGTTTGAATTTTGAATTTGAAACTGATTGGACAATCCCATCATATTTATGAGTCAGATTGACTTTCCAGCCATCGCACCGCTCGGTGGATATTGTTTGCCCTCCTCTGTCACCTCCGCCTGCGGACAACTCCCAAGGTTTAGATGGAGGGTGGGCAACCGTACTCCATGGCATGGCTGATGCCATCCATTGTCGATCCCATGGCATGGATTATGCCATCCATCTTTAGGTGAACTGTGGGCATACATCCGCTCAAGGGAAAGAACCGACGCGGGCGAGGAAACGGAAACAGGGTAACGGGGACCGGACGTGGGGCTGACAACACGTCGATCTTAGTCAAGGAATCTGCAATCGGGTTAAGCTCAGCGTTCGGTGATTTGGGCCAACTACCACCTGTGATGGACAAACCTATATATGCAGGAGAAACTTTGGGAAGTATTTGTGGACAGACTTTACCACTGTCATCATTTTGGAAACAATATTATGTCAAAGTCGCACTGATGCCACCCAACTTTGTTTTTGGTATCTAATGACAAGCATCCACAATGCTACACCAACCTTGGAAGACTAGAGCCTCCTCCAGTCTAGGACTAATAGATTCTTATCAATAGAGTGTTCAAACTTTGGCATTGGTAACACTGAACGTCAAGGCTTGACCTTCACAGCAATATCACGCACTACACCATCGTTCTCCTTTGATTGCTATGCAAAGATGAAGGACACTTCATATGTCACACTTCACAAAAAAAAAGAGGCACACCTTCATTCTCTATCCCTTTAACACTTAAAATTGCATCCCTCAATCCTTGCACTCCCCGTACCAAATAAAAATACCAATGTTGCTTGCCAATATAATTAGAGTCAATCTTGATAACTTTAATTATATTACATATGTATACTTTCTCTTATGAAAAATTAATGGACATTTCATTTTACTTGCCATCGATTACATTGGTTTCTATTTATTGCATGGGTTCCTATTTATTGCTTATTAGTATTTGCACTATAATTTCCATAAATTCACTATGCTTGCTTTCAACACTTAAACTTACATTATCTACATACACACAACTTTCTCTCATTTTAGACATATTTAAGTTATTTTCGGCGTTTCATCTCCCCCACTTCAGGAGTATGCTAGTTTTAACTACTAGTTCATTTGCATTGAAAAGTTTGAAAGACGCATTTTCACTTCAACTTCTACCGATTTTATTTTTTATAATAATCAGACTCCATTTTACCCATGATGTCATCACAGAAATTATATAGTAGATAATCTTACACTTACATACTTGTACCATCAAAAACTGTCTGCCTGGAAGAAAAAAAGTGTAATTGAAACATTGAAGAGTACATTTGTAGAATACAAATTTTGCCTGGAACATCAGACTTGGTGTTCTGCAGAGGTGTTGTGTAAAAATACATATGTATCTGGCTGAACACTTTGGCTCGCATTGTCATCCCAGGAAATGCTTCAGTCAGCCCAGAAAAATATGCATCCCACTTATATTAGCAGATCATAAGACCTTTGTTTTCTACTAACTGCACGATATGACAAGAAACTTAAGAACTAACTTAGTATGCCATTTGAAAGCGAGTAATATGCATCAGAATGCAAAATAACAAAATCTTGTTTTGTTCCTTGCTAAACTTGTAATAATCAGTAATCACCACTAGAAAATAAATTATTCTTGAAGTGATGACAATGATTTGCAGCCCAGCCCTTGTGACAATCTCTTACTTGATAATCTTGGGGAACCACTTAGTAGCAGTGTGGTGATGACTATGTACAAAGCCTTGAGGTCTGGATAGGGGTTCCAGGGTTTGTGTTAATAAGGAAAAAAGCAACGGCAGAGTAGCATGTCTTCACCTCCTGTTCTAGCTCTTGAAATGCAAATTTTGTGTTAAGCATATACCTTGATTCCATTACCTGCTTAACCAAGATCTCCAACATGATAAATTTTCTTGGATTGAGAATTCAGATGCAAATGACTTCGTTATTTTTCTCGACTGGCATTCGTTGGGGTTGCTTCTGCAGCTTCCAGTCTCTCATTAATGTTCGAATCTTTACCACACCATCCTACCTACCAGCAGTGGCATACATGTTTGATACATGTAACTTGCTTTTAAGATCTGGATAGGTGTTCATGGCTTGCGTTGATAAAACCCTAAAGCAATCGTCAGCTAGCATATGCTCCTTTACATCCTACTCTAGATCTTGAAGTACAAATTTTGTGTCAGGTACATACCCAGCTTCTTTCAACTGCTTAGCTAAGATCTCCAGCATTGCATAGATTTCCCCAGACTGGAGATGAGATTTCTCTTCTGCAGAAAATGAATGAACTTTACCATCTACCTCAATAAAGCTGCATCCTGTTGTCTTTTTCAGCTTCCTCTCTTTCATCAATGTCCTGACCTTAACTACGCCATCCCATCTACCATCAGTAGCATATAAATTCGATAGTAACACATAATATCCAGCATGTTTGGGTTCTAAGGTAAAAAGATGTTCTGCTGCGTGTTCTCCTAGCTCAATATTGCAGTGAATTCTGCAACCCCCAAGTAAAGCTCCCCACACACCAGCATCAGGCTCTAAAGGCATCTTTTCTATAAAATCCTTAGCCTCATCTAGACGCCCACAGCGACCAAGGAGGTCAACCATGCAAGCATAGTGCTTCAAACTAGGCACAATGCGGTAAACACTACGCATGGAATCAAAGTATTCCCAGCCCTCTTTAACAAGACCAGCATGGCTGCATGCAGACAACACAGATATGAAGGTAACATAGTTCGGCTTGATGCCGGCCTGTTGCAATCTGCTAAAAGTTGCAAGCGCAGTTTCACCGAGCCCATGCATTCCATACCCTGCAATCATTGTACTCCAAGAGATGACGTCTCTTTCAGGCATTTTATCAAACAGTTTGTTTGCAAAGTCTATACTCCCACACTTAGTATACATGTCTATGAGAGAATTCCCCACATTAACATCTGACTCAAAACCATTTCTAATTGTGTAACCATGTACACACTTACCCCGTTGCAGAGTTCCTAAATGGGTGCATGCCAAGAGCACACTTATTATCGTAACAGAGTCAGTCACCATTCCAACCCTTTGCATCTGCTGAAAGGTTGTCAATGCCTCGTTATCATGTCCATTCTGCGCATACCCTAAGATCATTGCAGTCCATAGGACAACGTCTCTTTCAGAGATTTTGTCAAACACTTGGCGTGCATCCTCTATTCTTCGGCATTTAGCATACATGTCTATGAGAGCTGCACCAACAAAAACATCGGACTCCAATCCATTTCTGCAAACATGGTAATGAATGAATTTTCCTTCTCGCAGAGCTGAAAGACTTGCACAGGCCTTGAGTAGAAATGGAAAGGTGAAGTTGTCTGGCTCTATGCCTGCTCCTTGCATCCTTGCATAAACCAAGAGGGATTCCTCGCAGTGCCCGTTTTTCACGTATCCTCCAATCATTTTATTATAGGAGAAGATGTTTTTATTGGGTAGATTATCGAAAACCAGCCGAGCATCCACCACGCTTCCATACCTAGCATACAGTGTCACAAGTTTGGTACCTATGAAGATGTTCTGGTCAAGTCCGCTCATAAGCATGTGGGTATGGATTTGCTTCAATGATGTCACGTTGGAGCATGAGTGCAACATATATGTATATATGTTGTGATCTGGTGGAACGTAGGCAGATCCATGGCTGCTCGTACTGGCGTCCACTGCTTGTAGGCGATGGCTATCTCGGTTTTCCTGCTGGGGTTTTCGTTTGATAGCTGCAAGAGCAGCATCTGCCGCAGCTATTAAGCGTATGGGAGTCGACGCTTTGTAATGCTGAGTACCCAGTTCGACAATGGAAGGTGATGCCAGATAAGCCATGCATTCCTACATATAAATGAGGTATCCCCTTCTCTCGGGATGACAATATGTTAGTGATATTTTGCCAATAGGATCTTTGTTATTCGCTTTGGCTTGGCCATAACAATATACATGTTAAGTAGGATTTAATAGAGTAGTTTTGTAACATGATGGTTTCTTGGTTGTGAGGTGAGTGCACAAGAAGTTATTTGTCTTGGAGTAGTTTTCTAATATGATGGTTCCTTGGGTGTGGGGTGAGTGAACAAGATGTTATTTGGATAGAGGGTATATTCATTTATTTGTATGGGTAGAGTATCTATTTATCTATGAGGTATTAGTGGTATTATACATAACTTAAATCAATGGATTTTGGTTTATTGTAATCTAATCTCTATTAAGGGATTAAGGGATTAATGTTGCAATTTAATATCAATTAAGAGATTACGGATGGAATCTAATACTATTAATAAATTAGAGTATTAGATGTTGCAAAATACCTAAATATTGTATTGTGAATGGTAAAGTTAATACAATGAAGAAGATAGAGGTATGACTCTAAGTTTTGTTAGTTTTCTACATGAGGCAATTTTCAAAAGAAAAACAACTCAGTTAACTATATGTATGTGCTAATTGTAATATGTATGCATTGTTTCACTTGAAAATGTCTAAAAGTTACAAAAAGTTATTCTAAAACGTCACAAGAATATATTGTTGGTTATCTAATCCCACAAGATTATTATCCATTTGTAAATATTGGAAATAGCTACAGTTATGAAGATGAAGACTCAAGAGTCACAAAGAAGCATGTACCTTGGGAATATGAAGCCCAAAGGTCACCTCCTTCAGTTGTGACCCAAGGCCCAATAATGGTATCAAAGCCCTACACTAGGATTTTTGAACCCAAAATCCGACGGCATAGATGTCCGATTTTCGACCACATGTTGTCGACCATCCGACAACCATCTTATTTTTTAAATGTCGGTCGCACTTTGATGGATATCCGACAATAAAATGAACGCGTTGGATATCCGACATACTCCAGTCAGATATCCAACAACACCTCTTTTAATATTTCCGTCAAATAGCCGACAACTCTCACTTTATAGTAGGTCAGATATTCAACAACTCCGATCGGATATCCGACAACTCCCCTTTTAATATTCTCATTGAATATCCGACAACCCACACTTTATAGGAGGTCGGATATTCGACAACAGAGGCGTTGAATATCTGGCACGATCGACATCAAAGACCGACGCCTTTAGCCGTCGGTGGTATGGCGACAACGTCGGATATCCGACACGATCGACATCAAAGACCGACACCTTTAACCGTTAGTGGTATGGCGACGGCGTTGGATTCTTTGTAAGGGTCTGTCGGATATCTGACTATATATTCATTGTAAGAAGTCAGATATTCGACGCTTTTAGCCGTCGATGGTATGGTGACGGTGTCGTATATCTTTGAAGTGGTCGTCGGATATCCGACGGATATGTGGATTTAAAAAAACAAAATACAGATATCTCGTGACATGAAAAAATTCACCTAAGTTATACAAATTGTTCATTACTTTGGCCCCATCTTGATGTGAGGAAATTGTTCATTAGTTGATAAACAATTATAATACTCCTTGAGGGTTTTAAAGTTATTTACGGATTTGAATCCTTCTACTTGAAAAGGGTCAATCAAGATCTTCTAAGTGTTAGACATTGTTTATGGCTTCCACCAGAAACAACACATTCAAGCTACCTAGGGAAATGCCAAAGCAACACTATAACAAATATCATCTCATGCATTTGAGGAAGATAGTATAAAGGAAATTGAGTAGCATGCTAGTATTTTCCTAAAGGTTGTAATCTTGAGTGGTAGAGAAGGGGATGGTGAGGAATTGACATTATCCGTTAATTTGCTTGATTCCTCAATGTTGCAAATGCATGAACAACTTCATATTTTACATGATGCTCCTCTAGGTGGTAATCAAATATCCAACATAGCTATTATTAATGTAATTAAAAAACATCTTAATGAATTTGAAGTACATTTACTAGAAGTTGTAAAATATTAGCAAAAAAAGTGAAACTTCTAGAATAAAGACATTATATTCGGTTACTTTGGAAGAACTAGTATTGTCTATTGTCTACAAAAGATGTGCCAAAACACTTCCAAAAGTGACATGGAGGAATGTGCACATAAACATTTTCCAAGAATGTTGTGGGGGAATGATAAGAAATATCATTGCTCAGAGACAAATGATCTCACATTATATTCGGTTACTTTGGAAGAACTAGTATTGTCTATTGTCTACAAAAGATGTGTCAAAACACTTCCAAAAGTGGCATGGAGGAATGTGCAAATAAACATTTTCCAAGAATGTTGTGGGGGAGTGATAAGAAATATCATTGCTCAGAGACAAATGATCTCACTACGTTTGATATAGTTGAACATCTAAGGAAAGGATTGGGATCATCCCAATCCTCCAAAAGGATATATGTGCTTAGCATGGTTTTTGGGGTCTATTTTTATGATCTAGACCAAGTTCAACATCCAACATATTTTTGGGAGAAGTGACACAATCCATCACTACATTATAGAGGTTGATCCAGTTACACTGGATCCTTTTAGGAAATCACAATGAGATCCTAGGTAGGTTTGTTTTGGGATGTATTGAATAAAGCTTATTCTTGTAAATTGATTTTTTTCTTTGTGTGTATTTCTTATTGGAGTTCATTTTCTATAATAGTTGATTTGGTGCTTGGATACCCAAAGTGACTTGGTAAATTTGTTAGTAGTGAATTTTGCATTGTGAGTCACATTTGTTAGTAGTGAATTTCGCATTGTGAGTCACAAAACATGCATAACATATCTCTTAGAATGAAAATGATTTTAGCATGTTCATTATATTTCATTTGTTTATCATTATTGGATTATTAGTATTATAGTAAGGATGTGTTGCAATGAATTTCCCTCATTCTAGCCTGTTTAATTGGTTAATTTCATGGAAAGATAAGATGCATAGTATGCTATTGAATAGTACCATAAAGATCAAGACTAATGCATGCATTGCATTGGTTGTCCAATGGTGATAATTTAGGTAGATATCAAGACTAATGCATGCAATGCAATGGTTGTCCAATGTTGATAATTTAGGTAATGCATGAAATATAAGAAAATAAGCAAGAACAATAATGAGAGTTGATCATAAGCGAAATTGTCACTTAGATTATTGAGAGAAAACTTAGATGCATGTACATTCATGGTACATACACACAAAATTGGACGGAATAGATGTTAGTATATAAGAACCAACCACGATGGATTACTAGGGATCTCACTAAATGCTTAGAAGGGATGAAAGTCACCGATATTAGGCTTTTTGCAATTGTTGTTTAGGCATTTTTGTAGAGGTGTTGGAAGATTTATCAATGAAAAGTATTGATGACTAGTTAGCCATTTGCTCCTGAATGAAGACAAATTCCAACAAGGGGAAGAGAGAACATGAAGATATTAGAGATGACACAGGTTATAAACTTGATAGTCCATTCAAGTGCCAAATTAGTTATTACTTGTAGAAAAATGACACAGAGGAGGTTGAGAAAGCTAAACATGAGGAAAGTCTAATAATAATTTAATGTTGTTTATGTGATAATCACTATATTTGATAGTTGACCAATACAATATATGAATCAATATAATATATGAATTAGTTTAATATTATTTGTAGTTATTCAAGGTGTGTTTGGATTTTAGAAGTTAGTTATTCATGTATCAAGGTCTGTTTGGATTTTAGAAGTTAGTTATTCATGTATGTGGGAAATGAAGCGTGCTCTTTTACATATTTAGTCTTTGAATACCACCAAGTCAAGATGGAAAAAGAGGACAACCAAAATACCGCCTTTACCATTGAATGGAGTTTTTTTGCTTACAATGTTATGCTTTTTGGAATCAATAATTCACTGGTTGTCTTCTCTGTAATTGTGTACAAAAAATGCCAATAGTTTTGAAAGAACTATGAAAATGGATATTGGCTATAAAAAAAATGTTTTAAAGAAGCTACAATTTAAAAGTATGTCATATTGCATCATTGCTCTTACCCATGTCCTGTAAATACGCATCTGTTGCCGATACTTATAATTTCTTGGAACAATTTCCCTTGATTTGTGGAGCTTGAAAATGTCTACATTTTCTTTACCTTTCAAAACATCTTTCAACATACTACAAATATTTTCCTGTTGCAATAATTTCATGGTAGGACCCCTCAAATAAAGATTTGCTTGCTTATGAAAATAACGAAATGAACCTAAAAAAATACAGTATCAGTAGTCTCGATGAAGAAAAACAACATTAATAATGAACATTTTATGTTTGATGAACATTTTAATTTAATAATGTAAATTACAATAATATTCAAGTAAAATAATAGGTAATAAGAGTTCACTTGAGGAAACATGGAGAACACCAAATCGAAGTATATAATACCAATGATCACATCAAAACGCCAATTTTTCTTCTGAAATTTCAAAATGTTTCCCAAGGCTATCTGTAACAAGTTCCAAGGGATGAGTGAAATATCCATAGTAAAATTTCAACACTACAATTATACACCAGAATAAATTTTATAAGTCATGGAATACATGCGATGACAATAATGCTTCAAAGAAATAAATGTGGGAAATGGATAATTCCTTACCTTGTTAGAGGCTTGGAAAGTAGGATAAGATTCTTTAGTTTCATAACAAGCCCCAAGAAATTGTCAAAATTTAGATGACACGCGAGTGGTTTGTAGAAATGCAGCACCGTAGCCATTCATTGAGCTCCTCTCTGTTTCGAGAATAATTTAATATTCTCTACTGAATAGGGCCAACCATGTGAAGGTGTAAGATCTTATGGCCCCTCCCCCCCTTACATCACTCTCAATTCTCCATACCCAGTACATGTACTTGGAAAAAAAAATTACGTGAAAATTCATGCAGATTTCATCATAAACAAACATTTACCACACATTCAATAAAAGCTAACATTCATTAAACCATTCATTCATTCAGTCAACACATTCATTCAATAAAATATAACATTCATTAAACCATTCATTCAGCACATTCAACACATTCATTCAATAAAAGCTAACATTCATTAAACCATTCATTCATTTAGCAGGCAAAAAATCATGCAAGACATAATATTATAAAATATAATTCCGCAATATTTCTTCAGTCACTTCTTTCTAATTTTTCTTCTCTTTACAAAATCAACAAGAATCTCATCTTCTAGAACTTGTCCTTCAGTTCTTGTTGCTTCATCAACTTGCCATGATGTCTGCCTCGTACAATGCTCGCAACGTGGATTTTGCGGCAAGGGGTTCGGATTTGCTGCAATAATGTGAAAATGTTACGTTGATATATTTTGTTATAATTATAATGACAAGTATTTCATTTAAAAAAAACATTACAAAGGTGTTTTTTTACCTATTGTGGCCACATCATGTTCTTCATATTCCTGTCCAGGCTCAACCTGTACAGTGTGACCCTTTACATGCTCTGCACTTGAAATATGGAGAAGTACAATTAATGTTCACCATCTGCAATGCTATATATAAAATTGTAGCATATGAATAAATTCATTACCAGAATTCGAAGCATGATCTTCGATTTGTTGTTGTCCATCCTCGACACTAAGGGGATCATTGCTTTCCTGCTCAAAAGAGAGTCAATATTTTATGTCAATTATTTATAACGAATAGATTTCACAAGTAATAAATATTCATTAAACTATATAGATTTTATATGCCTGTGCACCAGATGGATCACCAAAAGATTGTGTTTTGCCAGACAAGCTTTTTTCGGCGTTCAACAATAGCTTCAAAGCCGTGATAGAAGCCAAGCTTCAAGTCTTCCTCAGTGGGAACTTCTTTGAATCGGTCGGCCTGCATATTTGCATAGAGTCATTAATTTACATTTTGCGGCACAATAAAATGAAAATAATTTGTAATTTATTATTTGGATGCATTATTGGTTTTTCGATACTTACAATTTGTGCCGCCGAATTCGAATAACCACCAGGCCCAAGCTTGTGCTGACCAATATTTTATAGTCTTTCCTTTGTGTCCTTTCATGTGTCTGACAGCCTATGCAAGTGTTGAAATACGTTACATGTTCCAAATTTGATATAAAAATTAATAATAATAAGGTTTAGAATTATGTTGTTGAAATTATTGCATACCTCCCTGTTCTTGGTGGTAGCTTTCCTTCTTTTCTCAGATCCCTCTCCTTTCCATCTTCCACAAGGGATTTCCACTCTCTTGCTGGAATCATCGGAGGGCACTCATACCTAGGGTTCCTTTCTAGGTGAACCCTATATTGGTCTTGAACAATCTGCATATGGTGTCCAACCTTCTTTAGGACCGCGACTCGATCGAAGGTCTCGTTGCCGAACATGCCAACCAATCGATTAGTGAAATCATCTTTTAAATTTTTCGTTTGTCTATCCCACCTTGTGCGAATGGTGGGCCCGAAGATCTCCAAGTACAAATCATTTAGATGTTTATAAAAACATCATTTCCTGCAAAACGATCATGCCATCATTAGTTGAAAAAAAATGTTTTATCAGTATATTACAGTCAAATTATAAACATTAACTTGAACAATGTATAATTACCTAAGATCTTCTCTATATTTATTGGAATGAGATCTTCGTCCACCAAAAATGTTGTCTATATTGTACCCGTGCTAGTGACACAAGAAGATCTAGGAAATGTTGCTTCAGTAATATCAATACTAGCAGGCTCTGCATCGACCCCTTCTTCTGCACTATCTGTTGTGTGTCGGTCACTAGCGGGTGCACTCTTTGTTGGCCTCGGGGGTTTCGCAGAATGTGTTTTTGACTGTTCAGTTGAAAAAAATGGCACATGAGTCGATGTAGGTGGAGTCATTTTCTCATGTGACGACAGATCTCCATGAGCATCACTGGGGCCAACACCACCTTGACCACTAGTGTGTGGTTGTAGAAAATCCTGTAAATACAAACCATATTTTATAAGCTCACTATGATATAAAAGTAAAAATTATAAAGTTCTAAAGGAATTTATATTATGATTCAATATTCCGCAACTTACTTGCAAGGCATGAGATCTCTTTACCAACACTTCAACCTTGGCTTTAATCTCGTCTGTCTGCGGAATAATGAATAGCAGACCAAGGATATCCGCATTAGTTTTTTTCAAGGTCTTCTCTATCACCTTAACTGGGTCTAGAGAAGAACCAATGTCAGCATCGCCTAACAACTCATGCACATCAAAAGCTATTGATTGTTGTGATGCTATTTCATACACTGAATCGTTGGTCTGCAACAAAAATATAAAAAACATTACTGACGTAAAAGCAATAGACTGAGGAAAAAAGTATATTAAAAAACATATTTATCATGATAGATTCCTAAAATTACAACTAGGTTTACTTGATGCCTAGATGATGGTGTCATCAAATCCACAGTTGGGGACTTGCCTCGATCATCCCCCTGCAAGAAAGAAGTAGAAAACATTATCATAATGAAACCAGTATACACACTAAAAATACATATAAAAAAAAATTATGCTACATATTATATTGGTACAATTCCAATGAATTATACCTGCTGCCTGATCAAGGATCGTGAAATACTCATCGGATCAATGGTTATAGGTGACCTTCCCCGATATACTAATAGGGAGGTTCCCCTTACAGAACCCTGCATAAAAAACATAGAAAAATTTACCTAAACGAAACCAAAATACTCATTGAAACAATATAATAAGAAAACATTTTGATGTATTTAAATTGTACAATTACAATCAAGTTTACATGTTGCCCTGAAGCTGCTGTCGTTTGATCAACAACCTGGTGGCTTCCCCAATCAACGTTCTGCATCAAATATAGATAACATTATATAAACCAAACGAATATACTAATGAAATAACACAACAAAAAAAAACTCTTTTTTCTTATTATATTTTTACTATTACAAATATGTATACCTGTTGCCTCGAGGAAGTTGAACTCCTCTAACCATCTGTTGGCCGGGATTTTCCTCGATCACTACCTTGCATAGTAAATATAGAAAATTTAAACGAAATAAACTAACGAAAAATCCTTAAGATGTTAAATTCATTAATAAAAGGTTGGGTAAATTGTTAGATGTACCACTCCCATAGTAACCATGTTTGTATCTACTTGATTCAAATTGTAATTAATAAGCAACTCTTCCCCTGCATCTATTGATTTAATGGCGCAAACAAAAACATGGTTTCCTTCGCCCTCCTCAAATTCGCAGTTGGGTTTCTTAATTGTAGACCCTGGTTTTGTACTGTTTATAAACCCCACAATATTCCCTGTGGCCTTTGGCCTTCCGTCAATGTACAATGTTACTCATTTTTTTTTATCTTTTTCTTTCAACTGTAAATAGTTTGTTGACAATCCATATCTACTCATACTTCATGTATATTGGACTAGCCACATCCAATCTTTGTAGTTGTAACAAGGTCCAACATACTCCATCAATTATGTACATCTGTCGTAACTGACCTTTATGCCATCCATGCGAAACAACCCCAAACCATGTAATGATGATGGTGCAATTCGATATATATCCTCTCGTTCACACAAAAATCTGTGTTCAGTTGAGGAATATCCTTGGGTACCTATTGTTTCACTATATGTTTGTACCTCAAGGGCACCTCGATGTCGCATATTGTCTCATCATCATAGGAACCCACTGACCCTACTAAAGGGTAAGTACAAACCAGAGAGAGAAAGGTTGTATGCAACAGTATTTATAAGAAAAAGACAGTTACATTTGTAACATAAGTTAAATAAAGCAAAAAGAATGATTACAACAAAAGTCTTAGTGTGGTATGAACAACTCAAGATGGGAGAAATGACCCTATCAACCACACACCAAGGACAAGGTACCACAAGACCAATAAACAACAGGGTGTAAGGACCAAAAGTAAATAAACCATTGTGGGGAAGGTACAAATAACGTCAAATATATATTGCAATAGCTCCTTGTAATTACCTCTTGTATGCAATAGCTCCTTGTAACTACCTGTTATTTGACATGCCAAAGAGATAGAAGGTCAAATAATGTCAAATATATGCAATAGCTCCTTGTAACTACCTCTTATATGCAATAGCTCCTTGTAACTACCTCTTGTAACTACAATGTATGAGTGGTTTCCAACACTAGGAACCCACTGACCCTACTAAAGGGTAAGTTCAAACCAGAGAGAGAGAGAGAGAAATGTTGTATGCAACAGTAGTTATAAGACAAAGATAGTTACATTCATAATAGAAGTTAAATATATCACAAAGAATGATTACAAGAAAATTCTTAGTGTGGTATGAACAACTCAAGATGGGATAAATGACCCTATCAACCACACACCAAGGACAAGGTACCACAAGACCAATAAACAACAAGGTGTAAGGACCAAAAGTAAATCAACCATTGTGGGGAAGGTACAAATAAGGTCAAATATATATTGCAATAGCTCCTTGTAACTACCTCTTGTATGCAATAGCTCCTTGTAACTACTTGTTATTTGACATGCCAAAGAGATAGAAGGTAAAATAATGTCCAATATATGCAATAGCTCCTTATAACTACCTCTTATATGCAGTAGCTCCTTGTAACTACCTCTTGTAACTACAATGTATGAGTGCTTTCCAACACTAGGAACCCACTAACCCTACTAAAGGGTAAGTACAAGCCACAGAGAGAGAGAGAGAAAGGTTGTATGCAACAGTAGTTATAAGACAAAGACAATTACATTCATTACAGAAGTTAAATAAAGCACAAAGAATGATTACAACAAAAGTCTTAGTGTGGACGAACAACTCAATATGGGAGAAATGACCCTATCAACCACACGGCAAGGACAAGGTACCACAAGACCAATAAACAACAGGGTGTAAGGACCAAAGTAAATCAACCATTGTGGGGAAGGTACAAATAAGGTCAAATATATATTGCAATAGCGCCTTGTAATTACCTCTTGTATGCAATAGCTCCTTGTAACTTCCTGTTATTTGACATGTCAAAGAGATAGAAGGTCAGATAATGTCAAATATATGCAATAGCTCCTTGTAACTACCTCTTATATGCAATAGCTCCTTGTAACTACCTCTTGTAACTACACTGTATGAGTGCTTTCCAATAGAAAGTAGTAGAATTAAAATCTTGTATGATAGTGTGTGGGGACTATGCCTTTCACAATATGAAACAAAGCATTAGGTATCTTAGAAAAGGAAGTTATGATGCAAATTTTAAGTCACTATTTTACACTAGAGAAGACTTGATTTTGACAACCAAATCTACAAAACTATGGGCACAAATGGTAAACAATTTCATTTTAAAAGGATGCAACAGGACTTGCAAAATATACAAAGTAAATCGCAAAGAATGATTACAACAAAAGTATTAATGCAAGTAAAAGCTTAACATAAAAACACATATCTGATCACCAACAATTTTTTCTGACAGGAAAAGTCTTAACTACTTAATACAAAAAACAAAAAAATAAAATAAAATGCAACCTCTCACCTTTAACACTACCAGATGGTCACTGTGTTAAAGTAATATTCGGTAACATGTAATAATAAACTTGTTTAATTTACAAGAAAATAAATACATGAAGATACCTACCTGGGTGTAGACGTTTCTTGTAATATACTCATAAGAGTTACTTTCATAAATGACTATGCCTCTTAGAGGCCAGTCAACTCTAGGAACCAAGTGACCCTATTAGAGGGTTAGTACAAACTTGAGAGAGAGATATGACTAGGCTATGGTACAGTCAATCAAAGAAAGCCAATGACAGTCAAAAGGCTTAGTACATTCACAACAAAGATTAGCCCTTAATAAGTCTCAGCATCACCAATAAAACTCAACAAATATATATAACCACAGATCAAGAACTATACACAAAATATGAGCATATAGAACAAAGGTCAGTAAAAAAAACAAAATAACCTAAAAACTCAGTCCAATCTGCCCATACAAAATTTTGGCCCTCATAGATGAGATGAAAACCAGCAGACTGAGGCCAAAGAGACTCACATCCTCCACATATGAGTACACAGAAGGGTAAAGCAAACCCTTAAGACCTCACGACCCTTATTAAAACAACCAGAAGAGAAAAACTAGGGCTCATAGCTGAGTCTGAGTGTCACAACCTCCCCAACAGGAAGGAGAGAAGATCAAAAAACACAGTAGGAAGAAAGGTTACCAATCAAATCTCAATAACCTTCAAACTTCAAAAACAAATCCGAAAAATAAAAGATAAAAAAAAAAGTAAAGTGGAATGTCATAGGTGGGTACCACGATTACACAATTAAATAGGTGAGGGTACAAAGACCAACCAGTAAGGTACAAGTCAAAAAGATAAGAGTGTGTATAAAGACTCATAACCCTTAGGACTAAGGGGGTGTACCTCAAATGTGGACAAATTACCATAGTACCCATAAGACCAAAAACATAAAAGATGGTATGAATCAAAAGATAACTCAAGATGAGTAAAGGACCCAAAAGGTAAAAGGAAAGGTACCACAAAAAAATTATCAACAAAATGAAAGGACCAAAATTCAATCAACCAAGGTGGGGTACAACCAATCATCTCTCTCTCAAATGTACCAGTGTTCCATATAACTTGAAAGTTCATCATCACTATAAAAGGAAAATTCCACATGGATGATGTGATCATGTTGTCCTCTAGACTACTCCTAAGGTCAAGCATTAGTGGCTCCATCAAGGGGTGTTCAGTCCCTTAAGAAGACCATCTAATTTAACCATCTCGAAGACCTAGGAGAATAGAAAATCACACATCATCATATTGGCAACTGACCATGTAAGAACTCAAAAACCCTAAAGAAACCGAGCGTGCAGAAGGGGAGCTAGGAAAATAAAAGGCTTGCAGGCCAAAAAAGAAAGCTCAAAAACTATACTGAGACCGATGTCACAGTAAGCGAGCTACAACAAAATGGCCAGAATGCCAACAAGCATCACTACAAAAATAAAAAAAATACCCTCGAGAAGGTGAAATAGGAAGCAAAGTCCTATTTAGGATCTGGAGACCTCAACAGATCGTATCCTTCGCAAGGTGATGAAATCCAAGTCAAACAATACGAAGTGAGAGACCAAAAGTGGAAGGATATCCCTCTACCGAAAGGGATCCTGGGTAAAACAATCCTAGAATAAAAGCCACTAAGCTACCTCGTTCATGACACGTCTGATAAGGTTAATCGAAGCTTCTGCCTTTGAGCTCTTGTACAACCGATCTGGAAATACAAGGAAGACAATGGATATGTATCCTTAGGGATAAGTGGAGTGCTACATTCCACAAAGTTCGTCTGGAACCAGTCATCGCTGCTTACTCCTGTGGAATGGGGGGCCCTCTCAACAAACTGGTCGATGACCATGTCAACAAATACAAGAGGATTTTAGTATCCTAAAGGACAACAACTATGTTTCAGATGTAAAGCGATAAGGGAAAATTATTTGGATTCCTATCCCCGGTGTCCTACTTAACTAATAGATTATTTTGTATCCTCAAGTGAGGTTAAAATGTGTTGAGTTAGGGAGATAAATTTTAATGGTTTTTTGTCTTACTCAATTGGGTAGCAGAAGTGCAAGTCAATGGTGTTATGACTCGACTCAAACCATGCATAAGTGAATGAATCAATGCACTTTTCTTTTCGATGAAAAACTAGCTACAAGAAGGAGATAGTTCTTCGATCCAAAAAGCAAAATAAACACAAGCACAAACTTTTCAAAGAGAAAAACTACACATTTTTGTATTTTTTCCTTTTATGCCAAACTAGAACTACTCTTTCAAAGTAAATGAATCCAATAATAACTTTCTTCTACTTCTAATGAGTAAAATGCATGACAAGTAAATGGAAATATGGCTTCTATTTGCAATGAAACTTGTGATTTTTAAACGAAGGAGAGGATAGGGTTTGAAAAAAAATTCTAAGACAATTGTATGAATTGAAATGCAAAGAAATTTTTCAAAGTAATAAAATTTCCAATTCTTCTTTCAAGGATTCGAAATGGATGTAACATATCTGCCTTTAATTTTCAGTAAAATCACTCTTGCAATGAGATCTAGAAGGAAAATAACCTAAGTGTCTTGTCACCTTAACTCACAAAACCAAACCAATGATAAATCAATCAAACAAACCGAATTAAGCTTCAAAATAATTGCTTGTAAAGATCAGAGTGGATATGCAAATCGAATGCAGAAGTGAAAGCAGGTCATGAGGGTGTACTGGATGGCTAAAATAGTTCCCTAAATTCGGAATGCACTTAAACTTCTACAAAATCACTCAAGATTCCAATCAAAGGCCTAGAAGGGGTTCAACAAGCAAATGCAGGATTTTTGTTAACTACATTATCTTGACCTCCTGTGAGTGTGATATTTTACAGGATAGATCACACAACTGGAGTAAATCTTACTAATCTCACTCAAGAATTGCAGTGGAGAAGAAGAAGAAGAATTGAATCAATAATCACTCATTAACACAAGAAATGACAAAAATTGTTGTAATCATACATCAGCTGTAAGCTGGCACTGTGAAAGTAGAATGATAACTCAATACAATCAAAATGAATTTGAATACCTCTAAGGTCATTCGCATTCTCCTCAATGTGTGGCTTGTATAGCATTGGAGACATCATCCAATCAGTGGTAGTAGTCACAAATAGTGAAATATCAATCAAATGAGTCTAACTGAGTCATGCGAGCATAAATCAAGGGATGGAGACTCCAAGTAGGGCGCATGAGGCCGATGAGGTTGTTAGTAGGTCAAGTGGCACTCTGATACAGACAAATGGAAGCTACAGGCAGTTAAACTGAGCAATAACTGCAAGAATTGGTCAATCAATGATGCAACTGACTGTTAGTGATCCAAGTAGTGTAGTAGGGAGCATTAGTCATCTAGGTGAGGAAAAAAAGGTGCACTAGGTAGGTAGGAGGGCTCCTAAGGGCTAAAAACAGGATCTAGGGGGATGAACATAGGCTCCATGTGTTGGGGAGACTACCACACTGATGACTGGATGCATGCAGAATGCATGCAAATATAAAAAATGATGGTGAGAATATTCCAACACCCCCCTCGCAAGCCAAACTATGAGGAAGTAATTGAAAACTAGTAGGGCCCTGATAACTGAGACCAAAGGTCACCCCATGCAACAATCTAAATAAATAAAGTGAGGAAAGAGGGAAAACCCAGTGGGAAGAAAGCCCCCCCTTAATATAGACTGTATAAGGTAATCAATCATGTACATCACTCACCCCAAGGAGATATATAAGGTAAGTTTACTTCTTCACTGAGAAGGTCTTAGTGAAGATATCTGCAATCTGTGCTTCCGTCGGAAGGTAGAGCAGTGTGATGGTCCGATCATGCACCAATCCTTGGATGTAATGCATGTGTATCTCGATGTGTTTGGTTCTTTGTCTCATAACCAGATCTATAGATATCCTGATAGAACTCTGATTGTCACAATAGATGATTGGTGGAGTACTGAATTGAATCCCAAACTCTAACAAGATGCCCTGCAACTAGATGCACTGTTTGGCTGCATTGACTGCACCTCTGTACTCGGCCTCTGCTGAAGAGAGAGATAAAGCAATCTGCTTTTTGCTCGACCAACAGATAGGTCTAGATCTAATCATGAAAACAAAACCATATGTTGAATTTCGATCTGAGCTGTCTCCAGCCCAATCTGAGTCAGTTTAGCCAACAAGGTTCAGAGGAGACCCAACTTCATATTGAATACCATAGGTCTTTTTCCCTTGCAAGTAATGCAATATCCTCTTTTCTTCCTTCCAGTGAAGGTCATGAGGCTCCTGCATGTATCTGGAGACAACATTGACTGCATAGGAAATATCAGGTCAAGAATGTGTAAGAAACAATAGACTCCCAATCAAATTCTGATATTGTGTACTATCCACCAGAGGTGTGGAAGCACCATCCTCAAGGATGATCCCTGAAAGAAAAGGAAATGTTGTTGGTTTGCATTCGTTCATATGGAACCTGTCAAACAGATCTGAAACATACTTGGACTGTGCAAACTTGATTCCTGAATCACTCTGAATGACTTCAAGACCAAGAAATTGCTTCAATCATCCATGACATGGAGAAGGAGTTGCACAAAGTTGTTTTATAGATCTGATGCATGAAGTGTTTCTACCTGTAATAAATATATCATCAACATATAAAAAAATAAGAAGTAGGGAGTCACCATCATGTCTCATATAGACATTTGAATCATATTTGCACCTCTTGAAATCTTGTGACAGAAGGAAGGAGTCCATCTTTGCATACCAATCTCGGGGAGCTTGCTTGAGTCCATACAAGGACTTCCTCAATCTACACACTAGTGAAGAGTCTTCAACATACCCCTCAGGTTGCTTCATGTATATGTACTCCTCTAGATATCCATGAAGGGAAGAACACTTGACATCCATGTGATGCACTTCCCAGTGCTTGAATGCAGCAAGATCAAGAACAAGACGTATGGAATCCATATTGAATGTCTCTGAGTAGTCAATCCCATGGAATTGGGAGTAACCCTTTGCAACCAGTCAAGCCTTGTATTTGCTAGTGACCCCATTAGAGTCCATCTTAGTTCTATAAACCCACTTGCATTGAACAATCTTCCTCCCAGGAGGGAGAGAAACAAGCTCCCAAGTTTCATTTCTTTAAAGAGACTCATACTCTTCATCCATAGCTGCTACCCATATTGGATCTTGGGAGGCTTCAAATAATGTCTTTGGATCTGATCCAATCATAAGAAAGCATCTCTCAGCAATAAATGTATCTGTGTGAGAGAGAAGATCAACTCTGGTTGTTCTTGAATATAGTAGATCTCCAACAAGATCACCGATGGATGCAACAGTAGTGGTGGCCCATTTTGCAATAGGAGTTCGAACCTTAGGTTCTATATCTTTAGGTTCTTATGGATGTGGATCTAGCATTCACTCTTCTATGTGAATCTTCTTTTTCTCAACCTTCTTTGCTAGATCTTTTCTATTCAAGCAACCTTTGCAGGTGCCTTGGGAAAACTTGAGATTGGGTAGACCTTCAACCACCTTTTGAGTTTGCATGTTTTGCAAGTGCCTGTAGTTGAGATGCCCAAATATTTCATGCCATAGCCTACTCTCTTCATTTGCATGAGTGTGAATAGCAGACTGTTTTGAGAGAGGTAGAAAGTGGGAGAATTCATAGAGTTTCGACTTGTGGTTTGCAACACCTTTTGCAATGGTAGATCCTGATACCATGTTTTGGATTTTGACCTCATTTGGAGAGAAGATCACCCTCTTGGGCTCTCCTGTGTGGGTCATCTGGTAGACTGAAAGTAGATTGGCAGTAAGTGTAGGAACATAGAGTACATCTGAGAAGTATCCATGATCAAGTTTGATTCTTCCAATCCCCTCAGAGGAGACCTCATAATCATTCCCCAACATGATGGATGGTCCAACAGTGGATTCGAAACCAGTAAAAATATATTTGGAGGAAGACATGTGTCTTGATGCTCCCGATGCACCTACCATGAGAGCATGGCATCTCTCTTTGTCCTATGATCTTGATGGTTCACCTTCTTTCTTCCTAGCACATGCAGGTATTGGAAGGTTATTATTTTCAAGAAGTGAATCCATGAGATCTATGGTCTTCTTCATACATGAACTCTCAAGATGAAACCCTCTATTGCAATAGGTATATTTGGATTTCCCCTTCTGATTTTGCTTTTCTTTCTTGGAGTTCAAACCTCCTTATGATTGGTTTGGAGCCTCCTTTTGCTTCTGCTCATTTGAATTTCTGTCAAAAACATTTTTCTTTCCCTTTCCATTCGCTCTCTTCATTTCAGTGGCAGCAAGTGCTAAATCCAACTTTGGTTTATCATTCCCATATGAACTAACTTCTCCTCCTCAAGTGTGAGATACTGGATGAAGTATTCAAGTGTGGGAAACTTCCGTTTTGGGATGGACAAATTCACTGAATAGAAGGTAGAGACAAATACTGAGTAGTCAGGGCCTAGTTTTTATAGTATGGAAAGGATGAGTTGCTTCTCTTCTTTCTCAATTCCATATCTTCAATTTTGAAATCAGATTTTTGAACTTGTTTAGAAACTCAGTGATGGAGTCAAAAAGTGCTAGGGCTCAAGGAGATGATCTCATTTTCCAATTTGTGACCTTTCAAGTCATAGTTTTTTCCAAGAAGATATTCGATCTTGTGCCAAACTTCTTTCAGAGTTGCTAGTTCTATGACATGAAAATGGAGGTCTTCGAAAATGTTGAGGAGCAGTAGTCCTACTGCTTCATCAAGTTTATCCAAGTACGTAGATTTCTTAACTGCACCAGTGGGTTCGACTGCAGTGCCATTCAATACTCTAGAAAGGCTTTTGGACTTCATGAAGATTTCCATGTTGGATTTCCATTTGAAATAATTGAATGAATTCAGTTTGAGATCCATTGGTAGCTGTTGAAGTCGAATTGAAGATGAATTCGAATGATGGAGAGAACCTGCAAAACAATGAAATTGTTGATGGAGATTTGTTGCAAATTTGAATTGAACACTGCCTTGGGACAATGAGCACATGTGACTGGATCCTTCACACCTAGCTAGACCTCACTGGATTGCTCCAGTGAATTCAAGACAATTGCACCAGGAATTGTTGTGGAAATCCAGACGCTTCTGGTGCTCAATGAAATACAGTTGCTCAAATAATTGTTGCAATTGTTGTTGCTGCAATTCAAATAGCTGACTCCAACTCTTATACCATGTGATATTTCATAGGATAGATCACACAGCTAGATTAAATCTCACTAATCTCACTCAAGAATTGTAGTGGAGAAGAAGAAGAAGAAGAATTGAATCAATAATCACTCTTTAACACAAGAAATGACAAAAACTGTTGTAATCATACATCAATTGTAAGCTGGCACTGTGAAAGTAGAATGATAACTCAATACAATCAAAATGAATTTGAATACCTCTAAGGTCATTCGAATTCTCCTCAATGTGTGGCTTGGATAGCATTGGAAACATCATCCAATCAGTGGTAGTAGTCACAAATAGTCAAATATCAGCCAAATGAGTCTAATTGAGTCTAACTGAGTCTAACTGAGCCATGTGAGCACAAATCAAGGGATGGAGACTCCAAGGAGGGCGCATGAGGTTGATGAGGCTATCAGTAGGTCAAGTGGCACTTTGATACATACAACTGGAAGCTATAGGTAGTTAAACTGAGCAATAAATGCAAGAACTGGTCAATCAATGTTGCAACTGATAGTTAGTGATCCAAGTAGTGCAGTAGGGCGCATTGGTCATCCAAGTGAAGAAAACAAGGCGCATTAGGTAGGTAGGAGGGATCCTAATGGCTAAAAAAAGGCTCTAGGGGGATAAACATAGGCTCTAGGTGCTGGGGAGACTGCCATACTGATGACTGGATGCATGCAAATATAAAAAATGATGGTGAGAATATTCCAACAGTGAGATGCATCAAAGGTGTGTTCTAGTCAATCGAGGATACATTTCATATAAGAAATATGCAAATATTGACTGGGATTTGGGAGAAAAACTCTTTTGTTTTTAGCAATTTCACTATTTTCCTCAATGGTGACATTTACTAATGTCTGAAAAAGGTATTTATCAATTAAGGATATTAATGTTTCTCTCCTTTACCTACATTACATTATTATTTATCATTTGACATTTTGATTTCGGAACATATCATAATCTATATGTCCTCATCACATTTCAAATGCTCTAAACACATATTCTATTTATATATGCCTTGAAAGGGAAATAGCTACTCAGTTCCAGTTCTAGGATGTTGACCACTCTTAACATTGATCAAATCAGACAAAGTAGTTTGCGAGCATTGATCTTTCATATAGGCCCGAAAGATTGAATCAAATTTGACCACTCACTTCAAAACCTTTGGATTCTAACCACTCTAAACAAATTCTCTTTATGCACCAATTATCTCACCAAATTAACATGTTTGTAATGAACATTGAAGTCCATATTTCTTTTAAAGAGAAGCAACTCCCTATGGATAAAGGATTTGTAGCTTCTTGTTATTTGAGTCGCGTGACTTAATAAATTAGCCTCTTGTTATTTGAGTCGTGTGACCTAATCAATTAGACTCTTTTTGCTTGCATGTTCAATAGATGCATTTTTCTCACATAGACTTGATTGGGTTGAATGCAACACTAGCATGCTTAATAATCACATCTTGTATGTACTATGGTGGGCAATATCATGGGGAAATTTTCCCTTGCATTAGTACAATTACTTTAAAAGTCCTCGGGAGGGTCACAACTTTTATGCAAGATATTATGTTGAATTTTTGGGTAACATATCATTGTCATGTTATTGTTAGACCACGTGTATGTATTGTAGCTGATTTTTCCTTCAAATTATCATTACCAAGTTCTAGGATTGTTTCAAAATCTAGGCCAACTATATTTTCTTTACATGTAACCAAGAATCCCAACCTCCTGCCTGCAAGATATTCCTCATGGCTCACAGCCTTAGCAACAATTGGCTCATGAAGAGCAAAACATATCACAAGTAGGATTTGAACCCAGATGGGAAGTAGACTATTTTTTATAGAAATGGTACTTTTATCCTTCTGATATTCTAGCTGAGTTGTCATTGGTGGTAGTGGTAATGCAATCTAATTTTGTTTTTATGATAAACACACCTTGGGAAAAATCATATCCATTTTGCAAAACAATCCTTTAATACAATCCCAACAACAACTTATGTAGTTCTTACAAGCTCTTGCTTTCAATATATAATTGTTCAAATTTATTACCAAGTCAAAGTATGTTTCCTTTCCTTTCCCTTTTCGGTTGTGCCTTATCATTGTTAGTATCTCTATCCATTCTATGTATATTATTAGAAAATATAGAAACCCACAAGACATGAAAAGTTTCAATGGATTATAGGAGAAACCCACATTTACCCACCCATGGGCTCTATTTTCATTGGGATAGAAGGATATTAGTTGGCATTGTTATCTAATCTTATCCTCCACGTGGTCAAGTTTCAAGCCACTTTGATTTGAAATATATAGTGCATATAGACTTTGTTAGCTATGTCTAAATCAATGTAGAGATTTATTGAAGTGTATGTATCTTGTTTTGTGATGTCTATTAGCAAGCCCCTTTTTGGCTATTGAATTATCCTTCCCCTTAAACTATGGATAGTTATGAAACCTAAACTATGCACTAAAATAATGAGACTTGACCTTAAAGTAAATAGCAGCAACAAAAATTTCAAATAAACATAGAGTTTAATTGGTTTCCATAAGGGATATTGAGATGATATCGTAAAATTGGAAGAGAAACATCGGAAGACAGACCTAAGTATATATGGAGTCTTAGGTTCCTACCCTTCTTACCTCATCACAACATATTAATGTCTAGTTGGAGTTTTGAATCTCCTAATGTCTCGTTAGAGTTTTGAATAATGTCTCGTTGGAATTTTGAATACTGATGAGATGAAATGAAAGAACGTGAAATTCACAACTCTCCACTATTAAACCCCACTCATTCGCAATACTTTGCCTTTCTATATTAAATGTTTTACAGTGTGAATCTGCCTTTCTATATTAAATGTTTTCCATTGTGAATGGAAAATGGAACCTTGAATGATCAATGACCGCTAAGACCTCTGATCTTTTGCAGGTCTTGATAATGAGATTGCAATCACACCTTGACACCTTCTTCATAGCCCGGGTTTTCAGAGCTCTTTTGCGAAAATACATAGATGAATAGCTTTGATAGTGTTCTATTTGACATGGTTGCTATGCGACGTGACATTCATTCATCATCAAGATGGACTGATTCTGAGGTTTGTTCATGCTTCCAAGTATGCAAAACTCCACTCAATAGCAATAGAAACACGTGCACTCATTCTAATACCATCACAAGAGAAAAAGAAAAATAAAGGTTTCCATACCCCAACACGAAGTGCCAGAAATGTAGCGTCAAGGCCACTATGTGAGGAAGAAATCCATACCTATTTAGATATTTTGCAGGCATGTGTCAATGCCAATGAAGTGTAGCAAGTTCACGCCCACACTGTGCTGAGAGGGCTTGACATAAACTTTTTTCTGGGTTTCAAACTTATGAGCGCGTATGATAAGTGCCATCGTCTAGGGGATGCACGCCTGGTTTTTGAATTGGTTTGAAGGGGAGGCTTCCAAAGTGTTTCACGAATGGGTTTGCAGGGGAGGCTTCCAAAGTGTTTCATGAATGGGTTTGCAGGGGAGGCTTCCAAAGTGTTTCAAAATGGGTTTGCAGGGGAGGCTTCCAAAGTGTTTCACGAAATGCAACAGGCAGGTGTGAAACCGAATGCAGTCACCATTATAAGTGTCCTTCTAGCCTATGCCCACTTATTGGATATCCAACATGGCAAGGAGATTCATGCTTTCGCTATCCGAAATTGGTTTGAATCAGATGTTTTCCTGGCTAGTACTCTCATAGACATGTATGCGAAATGTGGGAATATTAAGGATGCATATTACTTGTTTGGCAAAATGTCCTATAAAGATTCGGCCTTATGGACTGCAATGATTGCAAGGTATAGTATGCATGGACAGAGTGATAAGTCCCTCATGCTTTTTGACAAAATGCAACAACTAGGCTACAAGCCAGATCATGTCACCTTTGTTGTTGTCCTATCTGCATGTAGTTGTTCAAGAATGGTAGAGAAAGGTTGGCATTACTTTAATTGCATGAGTCAATATTATGGCATGGAACCTAGTGTGGAACGCCTCAATTACACCTCCAGAATATCCCTCTGTCTCTTGCCTAATTTGAATTACAATCTCCAGAAACAACTAACTACCTTCCTTTCCACAAAATTAGAAAAAAAATTGAGGAATCAAAACCCTATGAGTAGAGGATTTCGCCACATATCGAAGACATTACTTATTCCAATCGAAACTCTTGCTCTCCTGCTCATGCTTGTGAAATGGAAGCCCTGCGGTGCCCATCTTGCTCTCCTACTCGTGTAAATGCAATGGAACCCCCATGGATCTGCTATAGAGCTACTACGGCCGCTGGGCAGGGAAGGGATATGGACAGAAACAATAAAATGGCATAGTGTGGATGCACTCAGTGAAACAAATTAGCCAGGGATAACAGGTCTCGCGCCAGCCAATGATGGTTGCAGTGGGTAATGAAGGTATAGCGGAGGGTTTAGGGTAAGAAATTTGTAGAACAATATATACATATATATTATACAATCAA